>JALHLI010000002.1:15628788-15750869 GCA_023349425.1 Anthopleura sola
CTCTGCTGGATGGCAAACATTAAACTTTAAACTGATTGATTCATATCTTGAAATTAAAAGTATCTTATAAGAGAAAAAAAAAATTTTTGGAAAAGGTCTTGGATATGATATCAGTAATCTCGCAAAATTATTTGAAATAAGAGACTGAGTCCGAATTTTTTTGCCATCCAGTAACAGTCACGTGTTTGTTTGTTGCAAAAGGCCTATTGATACATTACCATACACCTTACAATTATAAGTTGAATACAAGTACATTAGTATGTCATCGTCCAATTTTGTTAGGCTGTTGCATGAAGCATGAATAAATCCCCTACTGTTATGTGAATAGCCGGCTCAACAGATCCTTGAATGTCCCCCATTTGCAGGGTCGGATCCAGGGAAGGGGTGTAAGGGGATCGCACCCCCTGGGCCGACTTTCTATACTTTGAAGATATCCAATACAAACTATTTATTTATTTTTTTTGGTTAGGCTTGTTTTTTCGCGGCACGTGCCCCTACAACACTGCACCCAGCCCTCCCTCTCCCTCCCTGAACAACACATGTTGAGGAAGGGCTAGCTAGGAGGCAGGGTTTATGGTTTAACGTTCTTGTCCAGGAATACTACAAGGTCTAACCATCTACAGGTGTTATTAATACAAAGGTAGCACATAGTACTCTGTTATTTTAAGACCCCGGATGTTGACGAACTTACGACACATGATCAACAAACCGTAAGCCTCAAACTATTTCAGATAATGTCCTAACATTTGGTTAGCGGTGAGTTTACGTTTGTGGAATCAAACCAATGCTTTGGCTATTTGACCACCCAGCTTCCCCGTTGCAAAGGAAAGCAAGGCTCCAACTCCAATCGCTGCCCACCCTGCAGGCCCTGTCAGAGCAGCCACGCTGACAGCAACACCAACAACACCAGAGCCAATGACATCACCTGTAAATTCGCCTATTCGTTCTACCTTTTGTTCTTTATATTCCTTTTCACTGAGACTTCCCTCTTTCTTTTTCTCATCCAAGTCCTTCAAATCACGATAGAGGAACACACCTCCCACTACGGCTGAAATACCGGCTGCAGTCAATCCAGCTTTTGCTGCGTTTTTCATCCCGACTTCGGCTGCTGCTTTCGAACTTGTCTGAGAAATATGGGTAGTTTTGCTGACGGACGTTTTGGTAACTTTCTTCGTGGTGGTGACCGTTACTTTTTCAGCTGTTTCTGATAAAGTAGCTTTGACAGATGCTTTCTGGACTGTTTTTCCAGCAACCTGAATACCTTCGTGGGAAGCTTTGCCACTTAAAGTTTTGACCGCCTTGATGCTCACTTTAACACTACCTTGCTTTGCTGTCACTTGGCTTCCTGTTGATACCGCTTTTGAGCTAACTTCTTTTACTCCGTTGGTGATGCCATCGCCAATATTCTTGGTCATTTTGACAGATGCTTTCTGGACTGTTTTTCCAGCAACCTGAATACCTTCGTGGGAAGCTTTGCCACTTAAAGTTTTGACCGCCTTGATGCTCACTTTAACACTACCTTGCTTTGCTGTCACTTGGCTTCCTGTTGATACCGCTTTTGAGCTGGCGTTTTGGGTGACCTTTGCGACAACGCTTTTTGAGGTCTTAGCAGCCACCTTCTTCGTTGTCTCTACGGCCACTTTCCCTCCAGCCTTGTCGATTACACATTTTTGCACAATCTTGTGAGTTACCTTTCTTTTCAACACTGTTTCTGTCACGACTGTTGAGACTTCGGCTGCATTCTTTGTCCCTTTCGTACTCGCTAAGTTCAGTACTTCCTTAGCCAGTGGCTTGGCAAGATCTCTTCCTCTAACTCTAACTGTTCCTTCTTTACGAAGTCTTTCAAAGCATTCCCTCAAGAATACCACAACGAGAGCAAATGCAGTAGCTTCAAAGCAAACTGACAAAGCTGGCAAAACATGTTTCACCAGGAATTCCATGATTTTATCAACATTTTCAGGCATCAATTCAATCAATTTATCTACGGCCTGGCTAAGTGTGCTCCTGTCAATACAAAACACTTTGTCAGCGCAATTTTCGCGAAGCACCTGCAACAGTTTCTCGACAGACGGAGTTGTCCCAGGCCTAAGATTAAAGACGGCTTCTTGGACTAAATCCAGAGTTTTGCGTACAAGAGTTTTTGTGTTTTCGCTTGCATTAGGAATGGCCGTTTGGATTATCAATTCTGGGACGCTTTTCTTTGCAAGTTGAATGATTTCATCCTTGTTTAGTACTCTGCCTTTCTCTAAGAAGGTTTCTAATCCTTCGATAATAAACCGCTTTAGAGACATCAGCTGTTTTTCTGCTGAAACACCGCAACTGGACTGGATAAGTCTTGACAACTCTGGGATCAGATACTTGGAAACATATATATCCACGCCTTGCATTGCTTGGGTCTTCAGGCTGCTAAGTATGGCTCCCAACTCGGTTTCTATCACATCTTTAAGATCGTTGAAGAAACATCTTAGTAATTCTGTAAGAAAATCCACAAAATGATGAAGATCATTCAGTGATGCTTCCTGAATTTTGCTCGTAACTCGATCAGCTGTCTTTTTTACGGTTTTCTTGATAATCTTCCTCGAGGAAAGTTTCAGAGCTTTTACTGTGTCTTCAAATGTCGATTCCAAGCATTGAAGGAACTCGGTTGGTAAGTAGGGTGTTAAGACTTGAACAAGCAGATTCATGAAAGATGTTGCGTTGTCTTTGATATCTGGAGCGTTTTCTACATGATCTAGGAATCTGTCCATTGCACTCATCAACTGTTCTTTTAGTTCAGGCAACACAGCTTCGCACAAGGAATCCTTTAAATCTTTAACAAAATTCTCATAACTTTGAGTTGGTGAAAGTCCAGTATCAAAAAACATATTTGTAACGGCTGCTACTATTTTTGCTACCGTTTTCTTTGTACTTTCACTTGCATCAGGAAAGGCCCACGTCTCAATGATCAATCCTGGTAAGGTATTCTTTGCAAGTTGAATGATTTTATCCTTGTTTAGTACTCTGCCATTCTGTAAGAAAGTGTCCAATCCTTTTACAATGAACGACTTCAGCGACATTAGCTGTTTTTCTGCTGAAACACCGCAACTGGACTGGATAAGTCTTGACAAGTCTGGGATCAGATGTTTGGAAACATATATATCCACGCCTTGTGTTGCTTGGGTCTTCAGGTTGCTAAGTATGGCACACAACCTCTCCTTTATGCCGGCAACCATCTGCGGATCTTTGATAAAGCATCCTAGTAAATCTGCAAGAAAATCCTGGAAACTTGGAACACCGTTCATCTTTATCAGCTGAGCTCCAGCGGTGAGGAAAACTACCAGCAATAATATTATCAACTGAACCTAAAATGCAAACATATACGGTCAATTTGTAAAATTGATAGATAAAAAATAGATAAAAAATTGAAACTTGAAGGTGGAAAATAATTTTCGTTTATTTTTTTTATTTTTTTATTTCATGCATTTTACAGTGCAGACACTTGAACCATGAACACTTCAAGATTTTTTGACATTTTTCATATATATCCAATCAGCACTCTCCATAGAAAAGGGGGTCAAACATTTTTAGGCGTCATCCAATCACAACAAACAGCATAAAATATGTGATTTAGCAGTCCATAAGTTCACATGAGAAAGTTAAAAATAAACTTCTAAAGATTTTCTGTTGTTTGTTGTGATTGGATGGCGCCTAAAAAATGTTTGAAAAAAATGTCAAAAAAAAACAAAAAAAAAACAACAACCTCGAAGTGATTATTATGGTTCGAGTGTCCGCACTGGAAACAGAAACGCACTGCTGACTATGTGACGTATTTCCGGGTCCAACTGCTCACAAAAACCGCTAAAATAATGCGAGAAATGTTCTCAAAGATCTATTTAACCTCCCTCCCCCTGAAACAATTAGAAATTTGGACAACAAATCCTGTCATGATGAAAGAAAAAAATAAACGTTTTTCGTTTTTCGTTCTTCAAAAGTTAAAAAATTGACACACTTTTTCAAATGGGCAGGTACTCTCCATATTTTTCCAATAAACTGTAATATACTGACATGTTATAAGGGCTCCTTTTGATAGCAGTGGCATATTATAGCCACTGAATGGACTACCTTGTTTTTATTTTTATTTAAGTTTAAATAAAGGTTTCTATCTACCTATCTATTAACATTACACATTTATAGGGTCATTATCCGTGAAATCTCTATATTTTCACACGTAAAATAGCCTATAAAGTTCGACGTTTGACCTTCATATATTAAAGCTTAACTTACCTCATAAAAAATGTAGAAACGGCGAATGGCAATGGCCGAAGAAATGTTTTCTTTCCCAGTCTTCGTTTAGCGTTGTCGACGTTGGCTTTCAGGTCATATGTTTCGTTCAAATCCAATTCCGTGTCGTCACACAATAACACCTCGAGCTTGATCAAAGAGCCTGAACACCTCGAGCTTGATCAAAGAGCCTGAAAAGATGAACAATCTAAAGCAAGAAGGGTGAGCTTCCGATTTTTCCAAGAAACAGTCCTGACTGAGGCAGACTGAAGCGAGTCAGTACCAGTGTCTAGACTCTCCAACAGTCCCCGCTCGGCCGCTGCACTCTCACGCTAAGGCTATTCTTAAAAGTAGTTATTACCTTTTTAAAAACCTTGTTGAACGCTACAATGAGTCGTACCCCGCTTTATGGACACCCATCGATGTCAGTATTAACAGGTTCCACTATAATGATCTAATAATAAGGAAAGATTTTGGTTTCACGCGTATATAGCAACAGAACATGGGTTTGGGCTTCCTGTGTTGTGCACGCGCACTTGATTGTGATGCAAATCAGTAGATTCGAGTAACGCGTCTATTGTGATCTAATTAAGGTCTCTCATCGCCATGGCACCCCGATAGATGTCCATTAAAGATGAATCCTCATCCTTAAAATGCCTGTCCAGGCAAAGAAAAACGTTTCTACACATCACAATGAAAAAACTACGAAGCTAAAAAAGAAGAAGAAAAAGGAATCAGCCAAAATAACAAGTCGAAAAGATTCCCAAACTGGATCAGACTCGACAACTGAAGGTATTCCTTTGTTTACTCGTAGTCATAATTCTCATTTACAACCTATGCTCTAATTATTATCGATTTAATTGTACTTTATTGACGATCTCATCTAGAATTGTTTATCAAAAGTACCCATTTTTATTTGTACCTTTTTTTAGGACACAATAAAAAGTCAAAAGCTAAACTTATTGCTTTTGGGAGGACGTGTGTTTCGAGTGACTCTTACCCAAGTTCTTCAAGTCGAGAACATGGTTTTACGAGCAGTTGTCTTGCGAGCAGTACAGACGGGCGAAGTACTAGTAGCAGTGGCGAAAACCTTGAGATATCTTTCCCTACTGCATCTTCAGATATAGACTGTTCTAGAAAAGACAACGATAAAGATTCGTCAGTTACAAAATCTATGAATACAAAGACGATTCTTAATGAAAGCCTTCGTTGGGAAGGCAAACTCGAGGATGTAGACGAAGAACTAGATAGAATACGGGTTTATAAAATGAATCGACGAAAAAGGTACATGGCTTCATTACAAACCAATGAAGACGAGTCTTATGGTCAATTCTATGCGTGAATAATCTAACATACTAAATAATTTTTTCATTGACACAAAATTTTTAACCGAGCTAACTGTAACTCCACCTAAAACCTTGTTTTATATCTTTGTATTTTTATATTATCTAATAATGCCCAGATATCTTTTGCGATTCCTGCAGATTTAAAGCTACAAAGTTCTCTTGAAAAAGGTTGTAAATATGAATTTGGAAACTGGTTCATATACATAATTTCTAAATCCGCCGTAGAGGTCATAACTTCGTCTAGAATTTCAGTTTACAGGCTTTCTTTTGTCAAAGTCCATCGATGTAAATACAAATTTTAAAAAACTCCCTTGAAATATTAGAACATTCAGTGTTTTTCAAAATCATCCATTTTAAGAATTGTACATAGAAATATAAGTAAGAAAAAGAAACGTGTGTAAGGAAATAAAACTTTGGCTTAACAATGAAAGACAAATGGTAAAGTTAATCTAAGTATTGTTTAATGTTTTTTTTTAATTGACTAGTTAAGTGTTTTGCACTTTTTTTTTCATCCATACCACACGAAGTGAAGACACGATATGCATATTCTATCGAATAGACGGATTTTTTGGTGAATTTTTTAAGATAATTGATAATTTTGAGTGTTTTCTACAAAACAAGCTAATTAAAGTCGATAGCTTTATACATAATACGAACTAATCCTTCTGGGAATTCCAAAAAGCTTTGCAAAGAGATAATCAAGTTTTGCAGCGTTCATGCAACAAGTGTGCAACTACATGGCAAAGTTGTAACTAAAATTGGAATGTCGCCTGAGTCGCATAAATGCGCCATGCAAACGTATTTCATAGAGAATATTTTGTGTGGAAAAATACGGCGTATCGTATTGTATTTTAGCCGTATTTTACAGTAACAAACTTTGAGTTTTGATTGGAGGAAACGCTTATATGGAAGCCATGTCGATGTAGTCTTCTTCGCATCCGTCATTAGTTTCGGGCCCGGGAGGATCTGGTACCGAAACTAATGACGGCTGCTAAGGAGATTAATGTAGATGTTGATAAAAGAGTTACGATGTTCCTTTGTTCTTTTTATTCTTGTTATTACTTGTATTACTTACCGTTTTTTTTTTTATCATCTTCACATCATAACATCAGTTATCATTCTTCACTACTACTTCTTCTTCTTCTTCTTCTTCTTCTTCTTCTTCTTCTTCTTCTTCTTCTTCTTCTTCTTCTTCTTCTTCTTCTTCTTCTTCTTCTTCTTCTTCTTCTTCTTCTTCTTCTTCTTCTTCTTCTTCTTCTTCTTCTTCTTCTTCTTCTTCTTCTTCTTCTTCTTCTTCTTCTTCTTCTTCTTCTTCTTCTTCTTCTTCTTCTTCATTATATCCTTCTTTTTGATCATCATCTTCTTCTCTTCTTCATTTGCATGTCTCCATCATTGCTTTATCACTTCATGTCTTCAAGCAATTTCTTTCTCTTCATTCTACTTCTTCCTCTTGTGGTTGTTGTTGTTGTTTTCTGTCGGAAGAATCCAGGAAAAAACCCATTTCACAAGCTCAAAATATCAATTTCATTTCCACCTTCGAGACTCTTCTAATGACAATCTCACAAAAACTAATAAATTCTGGATATACTTAGACGCTATCAGCAACAGTTAGCAATTCAAATAACGGCGAGTCGCTTCTGCCAACCATTCACATTATGCCTTTATTCAGCTTGACTTCTTAAGACTTAACATGTGACGTCACACGATGGTTGTTATAGGAAACCTTTAAAGATTGCAAAGAATATATTGTATGATTAACAACACTGACATATTTCATATCCTAAAATCATAACAAGGTGCTAGAGTTTCCGGACTAGAATTCTACTTTAGTTTTGAGGATTGTTTAAACAAATTATATTGTAAACTTCACGAAATCTTGAAAGAAAACTTCAAAGTTTGGTGTCAGAATGGTTCATTCAAGTTCACATCACAGCGAAATTTCCTTCGAGTTGCTTGGAGAAGAATGGAATAATCATTACTACTATGGCCAAGGTCTAGTAATTGGCCAGAAATCTTTCGCTGAAATCCCTCAAAATTTATCTGCGACGCCTAGAGTATATTCTGACGGCCTATGCTTCTATATCAAAGAGCCAAGAACACTTTATTCATACCAATTTACCTGCAGAGAAAAAGCTCGTCTTCGCTACATCAATGAACTCCAAATGTATCCCAAAGTGACAGAGAAGAAGTTCATAACTGCTATTGTGTATTATCCAGTTTTCAACAACGCTGTTTATGGACCCGAGTACACGAGTTTTAAGGATTGCGTTTGTGTTGTTCCAAAGAATCACGATCGTTATCTAACTAGTAAAGTAATCAAGGAGAAGATGAGAATTGAGAGACATAAATGTGGACTGAAATTCCAACCCAAACAAAGAGTTAAGATTTATTCATCTTCGCTATTTCTGGCCCCAAAGTAAAATTCTACAAAAGGAAACTGTTATTTGAGTGATTTTAATGTTACTACAGCTATCAGTGCGATATTGATTATTCTACGAGGAATTTTATCACCCTCTTAATGATCGCCTTCACTTGTATAGTTTTTGAGAATATTTAATGCATGAAAAAGTGGGACACTTGGATATACTTCACTTCACAACTAACACATATTTTTTAGATATAAAATGAAATGGAAAATGGAAATAGAATGAATGCATGGAATTTATGTAACCGAGATAGTCGAGTAGTTCTTGAAGCTTGGGTTTTATTTTGTTTTTAACGGGAACAGGTGATAATTGTGGAAGACAAAGGAGTCTATTCAACATGTTTGAAATAATATTTAGCATAAGAAAGAGATTTCGAGGAAACGTCAAAAACTAGCTAGGCGTCGACCCAATTCTGTGTTTTTCCGAGTTCGGTCTCAAATGGCAGACATGTCGAACATGTTCTCATCGTTTCCCAGCATTTCACTTTACTCTTTGCAAACCTCATGATCACCAGAAACAAGTATTCTTTTATTCATCTACCGCTTGGAGATTTTTTTCGATTCTTTTTCACTAAATCTGAATAATTTTTTGCTTGTCAACTGGTGTTTCACGTTTGCCGTAAACGAGATGCTTTTAAAAACTCTCTATCTCAAGACTTCAAATACACCTCATTCTTACACCACTCGTGCATCGCATTTTATTAACCTTCATTTTATTTTAAAGAAAGTGGAAATGCTTTTCAAGGCTCGAGTTCTTTTCTCTCGTTAGTTTTGACCATAATGTTGGTACTAATTATTAAAAGATAAGAAGGATAGCATCGCGAGGCATTGGTTTGGTAGCTTTCCGTGTTTATTTATCAATTCAATGGTATCTCGCTGTAGCTATTTATTATCTCCAATTCAGGTAATAATCGTCAGAAAAGAAAATTAATAACCGACTCTTCAAACTGTTACATGGGAAAAAGATTAATGCTTTCATTGGTGCCCTAACCTTACAGATTGAATTAATTTTAACCAGTTTATCTAACACCGAATGCTTACTTGATTAGCCAGAGGCAGGATTGAAGAGCTTAATTTTGAATTCTCCAAACAGTTTCTAGCATTTTTACAACCAAGACTAGAAACTATAATACTTTATTGCTTTGTTTTTCCGTTCTCCCAAAGGTAAGGGTAAATTAAGGTAATTAATTTAATTTTGAAGACAGAAGACAGAAAAGACGGGAAACACATAGCGAGGGGGTAAAATGGGGGGGGGGGGGGGGGGGGGAGGGGGTAAAATGAGCACACATTCGGGCACAAGTTTATCAGTAACACGTAAGTTAACTGTCACATGTTACCGACGTTAAATAAAGTCGACCTTTACCTTTACCATAGCCTACGTAGCGGCGCTTTAGGGGACGTGGGGGGGGGGGGGGGGGGGGGGGGGAGGGAAGAGTGATGGGAGGAAGAAGGCTACGCAGGTAGTGTATGTTTTCAATAGCTTTTTTCCTGATCATTTTATGTGATTTTTTTGTTAATCACCAAACGCGACAGAGCCGTTTTTTGTCTCTTGTTATAAGGACAGCTGTACGTTCTTAAATTCAATATTTTGAATACACGTCTTTGGGGACAATAGACATATAACACTTTGTACTTTGGGAGAGGTGATATTTTGATCAGCAGAAAAAACTTGAATATCTCCAAGTAGCTTTAATCTATACCGACGTGAAACTGAAATAAGTCAGTTTGGAACATATTCATTTTTCACAGCTGTAAAATGAGAAATAATAAACTTTTAATAAATTAATACTATTTACAATGCAAGTGCAAATGTCACGCGCAATAATTAGAATACTTTATAAATACTTTTGGTGTTAGTGCTTTCTGCCTTTCGTGCATTTTTTTGTCTTTATGATAGTGAATTTGTAGTTTCTTTCTTTCCTTCTTTACTTCTTTCTTTCGTTTTTCCTTCCTTCCTTCCATCCATCCTTTCCATCCTTCCATTACATTCCTTCTTTCTTTTCATCCTTCTTTTTCTTTTTCTTTCTTCTTTCTTTCTTCTATTTCTCCTCGCAAGAGAATATAAAGTAAGGGAGCATACATATTTTCCCCATACATATTCTCTTGCGACGCGTTATGAAAGCCTTGCTAAATCAATAAATTAACCCCTATATACTTAAAAATTCCCTAGTTTTAAAACTTTTGAGTTAATAAAATAATTACCTAAACTTAGTGCTGTATTAAGTCCTTATAGGATAATAAAATCCGAATAATTTATCCACTCTATACGTTACACACAATAAAGCTCTAGAAAAGATTTCGTATGAATGTGAAAAGTCACGGCACACGGCACGGTTACAGCGCAGCGCGGTCACGGCACCGAATGTCGAATGTTATCATACACGGCACGGCACTGACACCGTCACTGCCAGGTGCGGTCCGTGCGGCAAATTTTTCATAGTCATACGAAAACTGCTCTAAAATTTTGAACAATAGCATGAGCTTGAGCATCCGAACAATTTTAAGGAATGTTATTATTTGATAATTTAAATCTTGGATGAACCTAAGTTAAATAGTCATTTTTAGCTTTTTTTTCAGTTATTTCTAAGGGATTTTTATGTCGTAAGAATTTCTAAAAAATTTAATAACTTTCCACTCTTATAGTGGAGGGGCTTCTCGTTTATACAGCCATAGTTTTGTTTGCACATAGAGGCTTTGCAGCACACGTGACGGCAGCCATGACAGGATGACAACTATAGTATTGTTCCACAGGGAAACTGAATTCTTTCTCAAGTAAATCAGATAAGACCAGCTTCAATAGCTAATTTCGAATTTCTAGCACAAAGCATGACGGGAGTCCTTACGCTTTTTCGGCTCCTCCAAAAATTCATTTGAATTTTATGGAAGATGAAAGTATTTCAACAGACGAAAATAACAGAGTAATTTTATCTTATATATCCTCTGATTTTGATGTTCTATTCTTGCAAGACTCAGTTTCCCAGAGTGCTTTGTGAGCTTTGATGCACATTGCCTATTGTTCCAGTCTCCTGTCAAAGCTGCTATCAAGATGGTACAAACATCTGTTGATGGCTTTGTTGGGTTTATTGCAGAGCTGTTCATGTTACTGCACCCCAGACTTGATACGTTTTCTGGTGTATCAGTTTTAGTCCATCATTGTTACGACTGACGTTTTGACGAGAGTAACCCCCCCCCCCCCCCCCCCCCTAGAAGTCAAAAAGGTAGCAGGAACATGAAAAACGCTTTAAGTCGAGTTTTAGAATTCTGCACAAAGTCAAACTTGCTGGCTTTAAATATCCAGGGGGAGGGGGGGTGGTGACGCAGATAACAAAGTGAGTCTAGTACAGGGGACGCTAACAGAGAATTTAAGAAGAAAAATGTTACCCACATTGAGTTGACAAGGGCAAACATCATCTTATGTCTCACTCAAGGAGCCATAGGTCTGCACCTGCATGGATGAATCATCATGCTGGCTTTAGATATTCAGGGGGGTGGTGACACAGATAACAAAGTGAGTCTAGTACAGGGGATGCTAACAGAGAATTTGAGAAGAAAAATGTTACCCACATTGAGTTGACAAGGGCAAACATCATCTTATGTCTCACTCAAGGAGCCATAGGTCTGCACCTGCATGGATGAATCATCAATCAATCTTTGTCGAGTGGCTGCAGTACGGAAAGTTTTTCTCGTCCAACCATAAACAATGCTGTTAAGAAAGCCTTGTAATGGTGCTGTGAGAGCCTAAGAATAATGAAAATGAGAATTAGGTGAAAGTTCCATGTCAATTCTATGTGGGTCAAGCACAGAGGGTCAAGCAGGGATAATATTTTGATCCCCTCTACTCCGCCCCTAGGAGCAAATCATCAAGGAAACTAACCCTACAATGAAGGAGGGGGGGGGAGGATTGATTTTATTAATGATGATAATAATGAATAATAGATATCAATACCTGAATGATATATGGTCTGTCACACATGGCTGAAGATTTGTTGAAGATCTTGTTTAGGTCTAAACAAGCAATCACAAAAGCTGGGGGAAATAATAAAATATAAAGCAACATTCTATAACGGCAAAAATACAAGGTGGGCTTCCTGTGGCTTTACCACAGGAAGCCCATTTCAGATGGGTGTATCACACAACATACCTGGGAACCAACAGACAATAAATACAAGTATGAATAGAACTATTCGTTTCCTCATGTTGGCCATGCTTGTTCGCTGCTTGTTGGTATGATACCCTGAATGACATCATGGAATAAATATGTCTTAGTTGTACATAAGGTTGGACTCTTGACCCCAGAGCCCTTTAAATTATCATTATTATTATTATTATTATTAATATTTTTACTATCACTATCACTATATTAATAATATAGCACACAGTCTTATATTGGCAGAAAACAAGAAGTGTTAGGAAGCATGACAGGTAGCCGAGTGCTTCTCAACACTTTTCCAGTGTCCTGCCAATCAAGTACTTTATAACTTCACTCAACACAGCAAGCAAGTTTTTTATTTCTTTTATAAAATACAAATTAGAGTAGCCGTTATTTTTGACACCAATGAAGAAATAGAAAGTGAGCGTGTGTGCTGTGTGCTTTCATAATGCACATGAGTACTCTCAGCCATGGCCAATCAGAAAGCAAGATTTTTAACAGTTATTCTATAAATATAATTATTACTTGCTCTTATACCTGAATGCATGAGTGTCTTTTTATAAATTCTTTCTGTCATATAGTACAATATCTGAAGAAAACATAGAACAAAAAATTAGATGCTGTATCATTGATAATTTTTTGTGTAGTGACCTCTACGTACTCACCAGTAACAATAGAATGGAAAGTGCAAGAGAGAGAATCAACATAAGAGAATTATACATTGCCCATGGTTTCTGAAAAACATAATTATTTAAATGATAAGTGAATGAACTGATGATTGAAAGGGAAAATTAACAAGGGCATGCATATATGCTGGATCTCGCATAAAAAGGAGGAGCCAGTCCCACTAACCCCAACAAACCATCTCCCCCCTCCCCCCAAAAAATGTTAGTTGCCAGTGGTAAGGGGGTCAGAGCCATCCTATGACCCTTGTTGGATATATATATATAGGATATTACATGGTCGCTCGGAGATACAAATTTTATTTTCAAGTTTTGATATTATCTCACGAGTGAGCAAAGCGGACAAGTGAGAGATAATATCAGCACGAGAAAAAATCTTCAATGAAAAATAATGGAGAATTTGAGAAGCTGAGCAAAAAGTCTAAATTTGTCACCACCAGCATTGATAAAAATCACATCCCCCCTGGTTGGAGTGGGGATATCAATCTTATCATTTTGATGTCACTCAATATCACACTCTATTTCATATAATAACAACCATATAACCTTAAAACTCAAAAACATTTCCATGGAAGAGAATGAGAGTATAGTGACTAACCTCTGTAGAATTTCTGGGTAACTTTGGATGATCAAAAAGAAACAGGCATCTAAGAGGTATAATTTCAAAGAAATTAATAAATTATAAGTCAATATTAATAGTTATAATAAATTTCTAGGAAATTCATATAACTTTTCAATTTTTAAGGGGGCTCAATGGGGTATTCTCGGCAAGCTACTTTTCAACTTCACATCGAAAACAATATTCATTGGAAAGAACTTTTCATGGTTTTAAGGAAAAGATAAAATTTTCAAACGAGCAAGTTTTTACTGAAATTGGAATTAATAAAAATCTGTGGTGAAGTCTTGGTGTGTTTGCTTTATTGCCCATTTTCTCCAATTTTTGACCTTAGAATGACATACTTATTCTAAAATGGGTCAACGAAAATTTAGATTTTTAAATCTTTTTACTTGGAAAAAGTTTTATCAAGTCCAATTTCTCTTCATTTACGTTACAATAATTCTAAAAATATGTGAATTAAAAAATACAATTTTTTACCTGGAACAGAACAAACTTTTTTTGGTTGTCTCATCGCCAATTTTTGCGAACTTTACAATAAGAGGAATGATAATGGCAACAGGAATTATCCTTAATGAAGGGAAAGGATAAAAAGAATTAATAAAAAGTGGATGGAAGTGGTGTAAAGTTTGAAACACTTAAACTTCTGCTCAAGATAGGCAATAGCAACAAGGAGAATGACAATTTGTATTTTTTCTCTTAGATTTTTTCTGTGATAGTGAGCATGGTTCATTGTGGTTTGGCTTGACTATAAACATCCGTTCATCATGCCTTAAAATATAGTGTTGTTTATAACAAAGCTAAACCAGAATGATAGTTATGATACTATAAATTCACCACTTTCCATACATTGGTTCACTGGTCAAAAACAAAGCATTCAGTAGAGGCTACAATAAGGTTCAAATTTGAATAATCCTTAGGAACTACCAGGAAGCCTCCATTGTCTGTGACCAGTGAACCAATGTATGGAAAATGTTTAATGACACATCAATAAAATAAATAAAATAATATACATTACCAGCTGGCCAGGTAAAGTCCTCTGAATGTCCAGGTATAAAAATCATTGGTTGATACCTAGAAATATATCAAAATGTTTTACTTATCTATTTCTATTATTACTATTATTCATTTCAACTAATTACATAACAGACATACATATACATAAATCTCAAACAGAGAAAGAAATATCACAAAGATCTTAAACATTTACAAATGCGACTAGCTAATTTCAATTTTTCTTATTTTTTCACTATCTTATATTCTGACTATATTCTGTCCAACAAAAGATCAAAACTAGCTCTGCATATGAAAAAGTATGAAAAAATTAGATTCAAATTTTAATTAATGACTAAAGTTGCCTGGTATCAGGGGGATGCAAAAGAACCACTGAGGCCATAAAGAAATAAATGCAGAATCAAGTTACAAAATTTACAGACTAGTTGGGAACTATGGATGGTGCATGGTGAAAGCGCTCGCCTCTCACCCATGCAACAAGGGTTAAATTCTTAAACTTGGTGTCATGTGAGTAGAGCTGCTTGTTGGTTCTCTCCAGTGCTTTGAGGGTTTTTCTCCAGGTTCTCTGGATTCCCTCCCCAATTTTTTTGTCAGACCCTTTAGAACGGGGGTAGCTTTAAATGAAATTACTTACTGTCGTAAAAAGCAGATTATGAAGCTTGAAAGTTCTTTCCTTTAAACGTATGTAGACATTGATGCCATAATTCACAGTCAGAAAGAACGAGATGACAAAGAAAGTCTAAAAAGTAAAAAATGAGTTGAATTAACAATCTAAGATAAGAGTACTAAAATTTATTCAATTATTCATTCGAAATTACGTACGCATTATACAATATTTCTTTCTTTCCTTCAATTTTCATTTCTTCTTCCAAATCCTTGATTTTTCCTGTCTGTCCTTCCTTTTTCCTTCTAGCTCTTTCTTTCTCACTTCTTTCTCTCTACTTCTGTTCCACTTTATCTTTCTACTCCCAGCCACTTCAATCTGGTTTCCTAACTCTCATCTCATAATACAGGGCTTGAAATAATGGCTGGTCAGTTGCCAGTCATGATGACCAGCGATTTGACAGGATAAGGTTCCAATTCTGGCCAGACGTTGTCCAATGACCAGCAGTTATTTCAAGCTCTTAGCTAGGTAGGTCTTATTGATGCTCGAAGATGCATCACTAAACATCACTTTGAACCTTGCTTATAGTTTAACAAATCAGGTAATCTCTGGTTGACATTTTACATCAAAATTTACAAGAATCAATACTCTACCTCTTCTATACAATTGAAATAGAAGCAGTCAACTGGTAACTTGTACATAGGGTTTGCAAACCATAAAATAACTCCTATTACTGATGTCACAGCCAGTAGGAGATTCGCAACAGCCAAGTGAAATAATGGCTGAACCTAAAAAAAGAAATTTAACAAGTGTCATCGAGCTAGATATTATGTTTATAGTTACAGTAATATAGTTATGAAACCCAGATGATATGGTAATAGCTGTGTGTATATATATGTTATGAAGTTAGAGATCTACATGCATTGAGTATATATAATAGAATAACGAATCATGAACTCTTACTTACGATAAACTCGGAAAAAAATGCTGAGCTCCAGATGGGAATTGAACCCACAACCTTCCGTATTCTGGTTGGATGCTCTGACCACTGAGCTACTTGGAACTCTTAGTGGCGAGCAGGGTTGCTTGTGGGTTTTGACATGTGAACTGTAACCTACAGTTTCTATAATGTCTGAAGGCGATGTTACACAAAACGATTGGCAATGGCGATTTTTTGTGCAACGCTGTGAAAAATTCGTCATTTTGAGTTGTGAGTCTTTGACTTCAGATCAAAAAAATGGTTCCATCTGGCATGTTACATGATAAAAACCTTTTGCACAATGGCGTATTGCGAAAAATCTTCATTGCAAATAGTCTCATGTAATATCACCTTGAAGTGTCTATAATATATTAATTAAAGTAATGATGGAATGACAAGTGACTTAGCTCAGAATTTTCCCCAAGTTTATCGTAAGAGAGAGTTGATCATTCATTATTCTATTATTTATTCACCTCACTAGTCACTCCATCATTACTTTAATGGATATATAATCTCTAATCTTGTTGGAAATTATATTTTTTTCAGGTGACACAGACCATTAAATTAATCTGCATGAGCATGCGTGGCTACAGTAAAAATCGAAATGTGTTGATACACTACCCCTATAATGCTCCCAAAATTGGCTTCGTGAAATGACCGATGTCCACTGTACGTTCCCCCTCCCCTCCCCTTGCAATGTTGTCTAAATGGCCAAAGTTGGGTACCGTGAGCTAGCCACATTCTCAAGGAACAACATTGAATGGGGGAGGGGGGGATTTAGTTTATATACAATTTTTAAAGCGCTTTTTATTACACTGCATGCTAAAATTTTCCAACATTATGAGGTAGTGTATCAACACTTTTGATTTTTACTGTCTGAAAACTGTTTGCTGTCTTACTGTTAATAACGCTGATCTGGAATAAGTTTGTATTGTTTATTCTATTGGTATATAAGTGAGGATAATAACAAAGTCATAAACATGGATTATCACTTTTTGTTAATAGAAATATTCGTAGTGACGTTGAATTTAGTGCATTGGGCGCATTTCTTCTTTAACCTTCGGAAATCGCATTTGCGTGCCATGTGTCAATTGCAAAGCTAAAAAAAATTCGAATTACTGTTTCTTACATAAGAAAATGACTTTTTGAATACGTTAGGCTAAGTGCTACATATACTTGAGTTTTTGGTTCACATTACGTTTTAACATCACGACATTTTTGACATTAAAGGTGAAGTGTATAGTACAGAACGAGCGTTACTTGATGTTATTCATTCTTGGTGCGTGCGTGATACACATCAAAAACTGGTATAAATTGAAGCCTACACTAGAATCTTTAGTGATTTTTTGCCCACATGCATCTGCATAAAGTGAAAATAATACTAGTAATCCAAAAGTTACTATAGAAGTGTTTTTGCTTATATTTGGAAGCTCAACAAATTCCTATAGTAAGGGTTGCATTACTGTTTGGAAGAGGCAGACCCCGTGTATCATATACACCTTATCGGTTATAGAAGTTGAAGAGCACAATTCGATGAATACCACTATTGATTTTACAAATCAAATATACCAGAGGAAGGACTAAAATCAATCATTTCATGCCCTGAATGTTTTTCAGAGTTAATATTAACTACGACGCAAACAGAATCACGCCATGATGACAAATGAAATTTGAACCATTCATATGAACGGTCTACCACGGTCTACCAAGAAATTTAAGAAGACTTAGCATTGTTTTCTTTAAACCTATTGTGGTAGACCGTTGGAAGTTGGTAGACCGTTCGTAGTCTAAGATACATGTATAGGAATAAGTCTAGCGTCTTTCTGAACATTCTTCAGTATTTTTTTAACCGAATGACGTTGAAATTTCGTCCTCAAAATTGATAAGAACACATTTATGCATGGAAAAAGCAAAGCTATTCATGTGTTAGTTAATATGTTATATACATCATAGGTAACCTATTAATTGCACATATGTTTAAGAAATCATGATTGTTTTTCTTACTGAGGACATTTTATAGCGGTAATCTTGTTCGGAGAAATCTTGCCTTTAAAAATCATGTTCGCGCGCGTTTACAATTAGCTCATACAATTTATTTTCCAATATGAATTCGAATGCTGTACGGTATGTTCTATTTACAATACATTTTCCCTAAATATTTTGAATCATCATGAGTCTTCTGTACTCTACGAGGGAATGAAATCATTTTCTTAGTAAAACTGCAGTGTTCGATTGCTTAAAAATAACTCTAGCTTGCTATATAAACGAAAGACATTTTCAGACAGTAAAAATCGAAATGTGTTGATACACTACCCCTATAATGCTCCCAAAATTGGCTTCGTGAAATGACCGATGTCCACTGTACGTTCCCCCTCCCCTCCCCTTGCAATGTTGTCTAAATGGCCAAAGTTGGGTACCGTGAGCTAGCCACATTCTCAAGGAACAACATTGAATGGGGGAGGGGGGGATTTAGTTTATATACAATTTTTAAAGCGCTTTTTATTACACTGCATGCTAAAATTTTCCAACATTATGAGGTAGTGTATCAACACTTTTGATTTTTACTGTCTGAAAACTGTTTGCTGTCTTACTGTTAATAACGCTGATCTGGAATAAGTTTGTATTGTTTATTCTATTGGTATATAAGTGAGGATAATAACAAAGTCATAAACATGGATTATCACTTTTTGTTAATAGAAATATTCGTAGTGACGTTGAATTTAGTGCATTGGGCGCATTTCTTCTTTAACCTTCGGAAATCGCATTTGCGTGCCATGTGTCAATTGCAAAGCTAAAAAAAATTCGAATTACTGTTTCTTACATAAGAAAATGACTTTTTGAATACGTTAGGCTAAGTGCTACATATACTTGAGTTTTTGGTTCACATTACGTTTTAACATCACGACATTTTTGACATTAAAGGTGAAGTGTATAGTACAGAACGAGCGTTACTTGATGTTATTCATTCTTGGTGCGTGCGTGATACACATCAAAAACTGGTATAAATTGAAGCCTACACTAGAATCTTTAGTGATTTTTTGCCCACATGCATCTGCATAAAGTGAAAATAATACTAGTAATCCAAAAGTTACTATAGAAGTGTTTTTGCTTATATTTGGAAGCTCAACAAATTCCTATAGTAAGGGTTGCATTACTGTTTGGAAGAGGCAGACCCCGTGTATCATATACACCTTATCGGTTATAGAAGTTGAAGAGCACAATTCGATGAATACCACTATTGATTTTACAAATCAAATATACCAGAGGAAGGACTAAAATCAATCATTTCATGCCCTGAATGTTTTTCAGAGTTAATATTAACTACGACGCAAACAGAATCACGCCATGATGACAAATGAAATTTGAACCATTCATATGAACGGTCTACCACGGTCTACCAAGAAATTTAAGAAGACTTAGCATTGTTTTCTTTAAACCTATTGTGGTAGACCGTTGGAAGTTGGTAGACCGTTCGTAGTCTAAGATACATGTATAGGAATAAGTCTAGCGTCTTTCTGAACATTCTTCAGTATTTTTTTAACCGAATGACGTTGAAATTTCGTCCTCAAAATTGATAAGAACACATTTATGCATGGAAAAAGCAAAGCTATTCATGTGTTAGTTAATATGTTATATACATCATAGGTAACCTATTAATTGCACATATGTTTAAGAAATCATGATTGTTTTTCTTACTGAGGACATTTTATAGCGGTAATCTTGTTCGGAGAAATCTTGCCTTTAAAAATCATGTTCGCGCGCGTTTACAATTAGCTCATACAATTTATTTTCCAATATGAATTCGAATGCTGTACGGTATGTTCTATTTACAATACATTTTCCCTAAATATTTTGAATCATCATGAGTCTTCTGTACTCTACGAGGGAATGAAATCATTTTCTTAGTAAAACTGCAGTGTTCGATTGCTTAAAAATAACTCTAGCTTGCTATATAAACGAAAGACATTTTCAGACAGTAAAAATCGAAATGTGTTGATACACTACCCCTATAATGCTCCCAAAATTGGCTTCGTGAAATGACCGATGTCCACTGTACGTTCCCCCTCCCCTCCCCTTGCAATGTTGTCTAAATGGCCAAAGTTGGGTACCGTGAGCTAGCCACATTCTCAAGGAACAACATTGAATGGGGGAGGGGGGGATTTAGTTTATATACAATTTTTAAAGCGCTTTTTATTACACTGCATGCTAAAATTTTCCAACATTATGAGGTAGTGTATCAACACTTTTGATTTTTACTGTAGCTAAGCTTGTGTAAATATAGAAGCTGATTCAAAAACACCCACTCAGGGACAATAGAATTATGATACACCACTTCACTTTTGGTTTCCTTTCCTGCAATAGACCTCTTCAGCTTCCATAATGTTATTGTTTAAAATTGTTTGTTTAAAACAATGGATTTAGATTTGTACTTACTTCAGGACTATTTACAATTCTTTTCCACAGAGAAAATAAAATTATCGAACCAGCCCCAAAAATGCTGAAAATAAAGAAAAGCAAAAACGAAGATTTGAAAATTATTGTTTTCTGACCTGATCATAAATGAAGGGAAATTGGGGTTTCATACTAAAAACATATATCTTAGATAAAGCAGTACAAGGCAATATATACCTCAGAATGGATGTACAGCAGTAGACAATGGCTGATATTTTGATCTGGAGGGAAAATTAGAAAATAAAATCAATAACAACACAATAACAACTTTATTGTACCCATCGTACCCAGTAAATCATTTAAAGAAAAGAAGGTACTGGCTTTCAGAAAACCAGAAAGACTCAAACATACAGCCATTATTCTCAAATCTGTATACAAAAAAACATCATGATCGAATAGCTGAATTTATTTAATTTGTACATAAGATTCTTTTTCGTTCGTGTTTTATTTTTCGAAGGAAATGCCCTAAAAAAGAGATGGATATTTGAAAGAGAAAAATCTGCATTCTGAACACACTTTACGAAAGTGGAATCCCTAAAAGTGAACAATAAAGTTCAAAATGCGGTCTTACAAATTAAAAGCTTTTCTCAACGTTTTACTGAAGATAAAATGATGCTTTCCTTTGAACCTTTTTAAACAGAAAAGACGAAGGAAGGCCGCTAAGTGACGAAGGACTTCAAGCCAAAAATATCAGTGACCAAATTTTTTTTGCAAGAATAACAATCGTAGTGAAGCTTTCATCTCAAAATTTCCAAGTTACTCTGAAAAAATCAAGTCTGATACTTATTTTTAGGTGTACTTACTTTCGTTGTAGTAGAACAACATATATCACCTATCACAGACCCATTTTCTCCAACTTGAGTCATATTCGTCCACAACGTGTCCGCGAGAACGTCCGCCATCTTTGTTTACTTGGCCTCTGCAGTTGTCAGAATATCGTTTCCCTTACATAAATATGGCGAAATGCGTTAGTTTTTGATTGGAAAAAAAGGAAGACGAAGAGATTGATAGCTATTGTTCGTATTGAGGTTATTTTGGTAAGATTTCTGGTGACACTTCGTCCATTTTATTTCGGTTTTCTGACGGATCCCGTAATAATAACAGCCGAGACAAGCTAAGAAGGCTGGAACTGAAAGTTGGAACAAAGGGCCCACTTGAGACTGGACCAGAAGCGGGTGTGGAAGGGGAGGGGCTCAAAATGGCGGGAAACTGAATAATTTTGAGCTATTTCAGTATAAAGCTTAAACGTGTTTTAATCAAGCTATAATATAATTAGATCATAAGCAAGGTCTTTTCCCCTTTGATGAAACATTTAGTTAGCCTTTGAGGTGTTTCTGTATAAATAAAACCTTTTATTCCTGGGTACCACGTTTCATTGTTTAATCAGGTGCCTGGTGTGTGACTAGAACCATTGCACAATCCAGTCTACGCCCCTGCCAGGGGTGGGGAGATCTTGTCAAGCCAATCATGTTCTTTACTCTCAGTAGAATGAAATTGGAAGCCCCTTTTTGAACTAAAGTCGATTGCACTTCTGAGATAGCTCAAAATTTACTTCACCAACCTACTGTTTCACACCCATAACTCTGCAACTTCAAGACCGGTCTCCATTTTTTCACCACATATCTACAATGCCACCACAGGTACCTGTAGCTACCTCAACTCAACTTTCACAGACGCCCGAGGCATGCTGGCGACAAACCTGTACAGTCTGCGATGCCGGCGACAAATCAGTTCCAATCCGTCATCGTAATGGCGTCCCAGGTAATATACCAGGCCATGTAGGCATGTAGGCATGACTCGAGGTTTGACGGACAGACGTACGTTCAGTTTAAACACGGAATTTTGCATTTACTGGTTATCAGACATTTTTTTCCATGTGCTATTTTCGCGGTTCCTCCCCGGGGGGGGGGGGGGGGGGGACGAAGCTCCTAAAATAAAATTCCTATGAATCCTCCTCCCCCAAAGAAAAGAAAGAAAACAAGAAAACGTCTGCCGACCAGGCAACAGTTACTGTGTTGATTAACATTCACCAAACCCAATTTCAATCCAAACCCAATTATTCGTCGCAAGTGACTGATAAGGGACTGTTCATATATTTGTTTTGGGTGGAGGTATGGGTGAAAAATAGGGGGGAGGGGCCTTGAAATTTTAGTAACCCTGCGAAGTGGGGTCTCGAAATAGTTGATGTACCATATTTAGTGTGTCAAGTTAGGGGGAGGGGTTCACGAAATATTTTCCTTTGGGAATAGGGGTTCCCGAAAAAAAAGGTGCATAGTAGTGCTGCTTGGAGAAAAAGAACGTATATCTGTTTTCTCATCCATACCTCCCCTAGCCTCCTTCTCACGTTCGTCACGCAACGTTGCTCTCCCCACTAGCGTTGCGTGACGACCCTAAGAGCGTCTGCGTAGGAGGGTATACCTCCTCCCCTCCGATAAATATTGAACGTTCTCCAAACGAAGGCCGACAGACCCTTCCTCTTCTTCTTGCAATCAGTTTATTCATCATCATTAACAATTTTCAAACAATCTTTTTGCGCGTAAAAAACAAGTCGTCGATTTTATTATCCCATCGCAGCAAACATTACAGAATAATATTATGACTATAGGAATGTGAAAACAGATGATTAGAACTGCTTTCGAAACCCTAAAAAGTTTCGCTTCTCTTTTAGAGATTATTTAACCAATCAACAATGATACAGGAAAGTTCTCTTTGGAATATATCTTGAGGTTCGGGACACAACACAATGACGGATGGCGAGATTAAGCGGGATAACGTTCTACTATCATTCCATGACCCTGTGGAAATAAAACAAAAACAGAAGTCAACTACAGAGCTGGCAGTAGTGGTGGTGCACCCACCTCTCACCTCTGGGGTCTCGGGTTCGATTCCTGGACTTGGCAACACATGCGAATAGAATTTGTTAATGTTGGGTCTCTCCCTTGATTTGAGGGTTTTTCACCAGGTTCTCTGGTTTTCCTCCCTCCTTAACAAACTAAATTCCAATTGGATCTGTGAGTTAGGCATGCTCTGGCTTTGATCAGCCCAGAGGTTGTTTCAGGGTTCGATCTGTGAGTTAGCCATGTCCTGACTTAGATCAGCCCAGAGGTTGTTTCTATAGGTAAATAAGATGCCTAGCTTACCTGTCCACCCGCAGCACAAGCAGCAACCAGAGCATATTTTCCACCGTCATTAATAAGTCTGTTAGCTGCAGTAGTGACCAGACGAACCCCTGTAGCACCGAATGGATGACCAATAGATAGAGAACCACCCCATGTGTTCAGCTTCTCCATAGGTGGAGCACCAATCTGTCAGGTGGATAGCAAATTAAGTAGCAAATTATTACCCTGAATGAATGGATGAATGGATAGATGGATGGATGGATGGATGGATGGTGGGAAGATGGATGAATGAATGGATGGATGGTGGGAAGATGGATGAATGGATGGGTGGGTGGGTGGATCCTTTCTCAAAGTCACAAGCTTTAACCCATAAATTTATCAACTCATTTACCTTTGAGCTTCTTCCCATATAATTCTGTGCAAACCAATCTGAATCCATGGCCTTCATGTTTGCCAGAATTTGGCCCTAATGAAATAAGATACGAATACGTTAGGAAATGAAAAGTGCAATGGGAAGACTTCAATAACCTGTACCTAAACCTGTGGCCTTCACACTAGAAATATGTTGGAGTTTTGGAAGCTTGTTATTGGTAGAGGAGAATATCCTCTTACAACAAGCAGAAATAGGAAATTTTGATTTTCCCTAAAAAAATGCATGCCAAGATTTTGAATTGCCTGGTGAAGCACAACAAAGCAACTTTCTGAAAGAAAACGAATTTGTCACTTACAGCAAAAGCTTCATGGTATTCAAATATGTCAATGTCACTCATCTTCAATCCAGCTTTCTCTAGAACTTTAGGAGTTGCATAAGCTGGTCTGTAGAAACAGGAAATAGGATTAAATGTGTGTCAGAGATAGATAATGCTACCATGCAGACCTACAAAACATATAATCTACTTATCTAAATTGGTAGTGAAAATGAATATTGGTAGAACATTTCTTTTTTACCATTCATAACTTACCCCAGAAGTAGCTGGTCTTTAGGATCTTGTGACACATATACAAATTCCCTACAAGAAAAATATTTTCAAAGTTACAAATGAATTACTACATGACCTCTCAAATAAGGCCCTTTCTCTGGGACCTCTGGGTTTTCTTCCTCCACAGCAATTAACAATGTTAAATCCCCTTCAAGGATGACTAAAGATTTGAAAGAATAATCCTTACTTTCCATCGGTTTCTGCCTGCTCCCTTGCTCAGGCTAAATACAAACAGCTCAGTAATGCCATTGCTAAACCCAGTACAATAACACTCACCTTAGGTATGCCTTTGGTTTTAGTCCCATACTGAGAGCTTTGTCTTCACTCATTATTATACACGCTGATGCACCATCAGTCTAGAGGATATATATATTAGTATCTGCTTGCAAAGCTGTTTACAGCACTTTTCATATTTCTGTGACCTACCGACAGTTCCAGACATTTGGAGTTTGGCTTCCTTCAATCAAATTTATGATGGGCCGAGTTCAATGAGATTGGAAATGTTAAGAAATTCCCATGTGAAAATGGCTGTCTAGTAACAGGGAATTCCTTATCCCTTGATCGGAATGAGTTTGATTGATGAAAACCAAAATGCCAGACCTCTGGAGTCAGTTAAGTTGCAGAAATATGAAAAGCTTTGAAATATTCATTTATTCACACAAAATATCCCACTCTTTCTCTTTTTAGGAACATTTGGCTTGGTGAAAAAAAAGTCAAACTATGATATCTAGATGTGGATTTTTGGCTTCCAAAAAAAAAGGGCTAAAACTAATGGCTGCTCGACGCCAGACAGCATCATACTGATCAACATGTGACCAGTCATCTTACTCAGGAAGTAACGAGTCATCATACTGATCAGGATGTGACAAGTCGTCATCATGATCTATATATGACCAAGTTATCTTACTCAGGAAGTGACAAGCCATCATATTGATCAACATGTGACCAGTTATCTTACTCAGGAAGTGACAAGCCATCATATTGATCAGGATGTGACCAGTCCTCATAACAATCATCATGTGACCAGTTCATGTCACTGGTCAAGAGGACCTGCTGAAGAGGCATTTAGCCAGACACGTGCCAATTTTGACTGTACATTATCTGTTGACCTGCTGTCTTTTTGAGCTCAGTTTAATGTAAATTTTGAAGGGGGAAAAAACACTAGAAAATATGTACTGCCTGGAACTTCATGGTTTGCCGAAGCATGAAAAATATCCTAAACTGAACTTAAACTAACCAAGAATGATGAGTTGGCTGCTGTGATGGTTCCATATGGCTTGACAAATGCAGGTTTAAGCTTAGCCATCTGTTGCTTGGTTGACACTCGGATACCATTATCACCTGTTATGACATTATTTGTGCCTGGGACTTGATATGCAAGCACATCTGACAACTTGCCGGCCTGTGGTAAGGGTTTACAGAGATGACAATCTTTTAGAACAATCAATAACTTGATTGTGGTATTTATATAATAATAAGTTAAGTCTTACTCTCATTTAACATCAGCATGGAAAGCACAGATGGCTACAACACCCCTTATTGCAGTACTTGAGCTCATACATTATAACATATCACCATATCTTACATAGTTTTTTCAAAATTTATTGTGAACTCAACCCAATAGCCTTACTTTGATGTACTGTGATTTAAGAAACTGATGGGCCATGGGCTCAACTGCGATAACAGCTATTCTCAACTCACACATCGATTTTATGATTTATTTTATTTTATGTAGGACTCCACTTCCCAGACATTAGTAATGAATAAATCACTTGTCTGGTGGGCAGTGTTTTCCATATACTATCCCTCTCCTAAATGCCCTCTGGTGACTTTACACAACCCAGAGGGAGTAAGAAAAAGAGGTTTCTGTTAAGAACCTAAAAATACTAATCCTAACTTACAAAATTAAGTGTCATTGTTATTCTACTAATGAATGGTTTATTTATTCAAAACCTTCAAGTTTTATTAGACCCTGATAGAACCTCTTGTTCAATCTAAGATGGGCCACGGTTAACTCACAGATCAAAATTTGAGTTGAGCATATTGAGGTTTCATGGAGGGAGAAAACTGGAAAATCTGGAGAAAATCTCCAATTCACATGTTGCATCCACGGGAATCATATAGCCAGCCTATTATATTATTACATGTTTCTCAAATCACTGTATATTGCACATGGCATCAGTGCAGTTCAATTTGGAGGGCAAAACAAAAGAACTTCAATCTCATGAGGATTGGAACCTATTGTTTTTCCCTCCAAATTGAGCTGCATTTCGACATGCTGCAAGGGGCTATAGTTTACCTCAGTTGCTTGATGAGCCAGGGTGTGCGATCGCAATGCATAATCATCCTATAGAACAGAGGGAATGTCATAAGTGCAATTGTAAAGTATTAGATAATAATGGTTGAGAAAAACTGAAATAAATTAAAGTAATTTTAGATTATAATTATTTTGATTTCATTCTCTTACCTGTTCTATTCTGGACACCTGGAATGCAGATGCAAGTCTAGAAAATATGTGACAAAATATTTATTTCTAATTCCAGCCACAAATGCATTTCACTTTGTTCCAATAGACCTCTTTTAGCTTGGGCACAATGTTTTCCCATTTCAGACCATTAGTTGTATCATTTCTTTGCTTGACAGTTGTAATGTCATGAGAAGACACATGGATATGGGTACAACTCAAACAAAGAAACTCACATTTATTTTCAAGAGAATGATTGCGGTCTGAAATGGGAAAGTATTGTGCTCAAGCTTACAGCGGATTCAGATTGAGCAGTTAACTGTGCCGTTTGTCATGATTGTTGGAGTTTCTAAATTTGCACATTTCTATGCAGAATGCATGACATTTCTAGGCAGATGGGAGCACATTCAGATGATAAGATCGATTTTATCAGCAGAACATGCTCCAAGCCACCTAGAAACGTCACGCATTCTGTATAGAAACGTGCAAATTTAACGGTCTCAACGATCACAACAAACAGTGTCGTTAAATGCTCAATCTGAATCCGCTGTACATGTAAGAGGTCTATTCTAAGGTAGTTATAACATTACTGCAACCTTAAATTGCTTATCACATTACCTGTCGGCACTATTCCCCATAGTTTCATTAGTAGAGAATTCAGCCACTGCAGGGAGCTATGGCAAAGAAAAATTGAAAGACAAACTAGAAGTGAGAACAGAGAAAAAGGAAACAAAAAGGAAAGTAGTGCAGAGGAAGAGTGCACTTCTAATTTCAATAACATGTCAGTCATTCAAATCCTTACCTCTGGTGCTAGAAAACTGGGTCTTATACGAGATAATAGACTTAGTCTTGCACTAACTGTTTTGGCCTATGAGGAAAAAGAAGTAAGTAAAAATAAAGGCTACTGTGTGTGAGCGAATGCTTTTGGTTAACTTCAGCTGATAATAATTGGGAGGTACAGTGGAGTTCTGTTATCTCGAACCCTGGACATTTCAAACTTTCCATTATCTGGAATCTGAGGCTGCATTCCATGGACTTGTCTGGGGTCTGTTAGTTCACAGAATTAAGAAAAGCGCTGTAATATACAGTACAAAGAATCACCTTATTTAAAGACAAGAGTGTCTTTCTTAGGGGTCTGCTGAGTCTGATAGGGACATCTGACATGAATTCTACCCCTCCTGCAACGACAGCATCCATGTGACCAGCTGCAATTGCACAAACACCTATAAAAAGATAAAAACCATGATCCATCATATGTTAAGGAATTAAGTGCTACCCTCATAAAAGAGACACAATGTGTTAGCAGACTAGCTAGTGGGCTTATAAACCAAGGGTCTTATTACCAGGATTTTATGACATATTTAAAGCATATAGAATGAAGAATTGTAGAAAGCTGTTACAAAGTAGTTATAGCATTTCGTTTCTTGCATCATGTCTTCACTAGAGAAAACTTACCTGTAGAAATAGCTTGGTTTGATGAAATACAGGCCATCGTCACTGTGTGACAAGGTATCTTGTCTGAAAACCCAGCTCCAAGAGCAGCCTAGTAAAGACACAACAAGGTTTAGGCTACAAACAAACTCTGCAAAAAATGGTGAATGTTTTTTCTTGTCTTACCTCCCTGGCAATATTACTTGTTTTGACTTCTTGAATCACAGTCCCAATTACAACATAATCAATAGAATCTGTTGAGGAAAATAATAAAATGTCATGAAATAAAGTTTCATGAAAATTAATGATGCATTTCTTATTCCTAGCATGTGGTTATATCTACTTTTTTCATTTTCATGGTGAATGTGGCGTGACCTTTATTGCTAGTCCTAGAATCTTCCTATCTGCAAGACAAGAAGATCCTACTGCTAGGAAAATCCTAGTACATGAAAGAAGTTCTAGTTCTAGGATTCTCCTCTTCCGATGTAAACAGGGCCTCAAATATGAGCAGCAACTGTAAAGTTGACATTTGCCCCCAAGATTATCAAGTGCACTTTGTTCAGAGATTACTTTAAGTTTTACCTGTACTAACACCAGTCTTTTTGAGCAAACCTCTAAAAATAGGAGAGAAAGAAAAAGAGGATCCTATATTAATTTGGGATTTTTGCATTAGTGTTGTTGGGATCCCTGTGTCATGAACTCTCCACAGACACGTTGGGAAACACAAGCCATATGCTACCAATATGCAGTATAAAGGATGATTCATTTCTACAGCAAAGTTCAAGCCAGCCAGCCAGATGAAGACAGACAAAAGGACAGATAGACAGACAGACAAAGAAGTAGACACCTACAGCCATACTTACTCTAATGCTCCTCTTTGAAGATCATGCGGCATCAGGTTGGCATAGCTATAAAATGATTCATAACCATTCAGAAGTGAAGATAATATTTGTAAATCATGATAGCACAGATTACAGATTAACATATATTTAAAGAGAATCGAATTGAAAGAGAGCCAGGTTCAGTGGTGTTCCAACACTTTTCATTACTCAGACTCTGACTTTTAATTTTGCTTTCTGTTAACCAACATGTGAGTCGATAGTCATGTGCTTAGAATAATTAATGTAGTGGTAGTGAGTGTGTTGTGTGTTATATACTTTAACGTTAGCCTCTGGCTAAGGAGACTAGGCAACAACTCCCTGAATCCTGATATGAAATAAAGATCTATTATATTCTTTAAACCTACTTTGTGCCTGACATTAAAAATGGTGTTCTGACTCCATCAACAAGGACCACATTTCTTCCTGATGTGGTTTTCGCTGTAGCTATTAAACATTAAAACTTTGTTAATAACAGATGAAAAAAAATAATAAATACTTCATTGTTTCTTAAGGCACAGATGTAGTGCCCCCAAGTTAACAACCTACTATATTGGAGCTGCATTATGCCAATGTACTAATTAAACATGCTAATGACTACAATCTGTGTATTTGAACAACATCCTCTAAAATTAATATAGCGGGTTCAAAGTAGCCATGTTGTAGGGCAGAACCAATGCCATATTTTGGATGACAAGATTGCATTTCCAATAGGAGAACAATGTTGTTCTTTTGCCCCATGACATGGCCACTAGGCAGACCCAAGTAGGGGTGGGGGGAGGTGCTGAAATATGATCAGCTATGTTGCTGTCATATTCACAGCATGTCCATCCAGTAATCCAGTACCAATCGAAAGCTGCTTTGATTGCTGCCTTAGAACAGTACCTCTTTTGTTAGGTTAGGTTAGGTTAGGTTTTGTCTTAATGTTTGGATAACCAATTTATTGTTATTTTAATCCAACATATTCAATCATGAAATTTTATCAGTACAGGGTTGCTCTGTCCATATCATATGATCATAATGAGCTCTCCCTGTACAATGCATATGTTGAGGCAGATGTAGAATGTGCTATCAAGAAATAATCTTCTTTATTACTATCATACAAGTATACTTACTCATACTGCCATTATGCCTAACTGACATGTAGGCCAGCAAACATACAATATATAGTATTTCTACAAATACCTTTTGCAGAAGATGCCTTCCTTTTCTGTGCTACAGTACTGCTGCATCTGGCTGCCACTACAAAGAATACCAAAATACAAGATTACTACAGCGACAAAAAAGTGTACAAACTGTACACGTGTGGGATGGACAACATTTTCTCTCAAAACGATGTGCAAAACCTTGTTATTACTGCTAATGTGAGCTTACCGTTTAAAGGATATTCTAATCAATCATTCATAACAGCATACTTATACGATAAACCAGATTTTTTAAAGCCTTTTCGTCCATAATCATAATTTTAACTTGCATGATCATTGACATGGCGTACCAAAACGGACTTTGACCCGGACTTACAAAATCAGAATCAAAAGCTTTGGTTCAAATAAAAACCAAAAATTATAGTTTAGACGCAGAGTTTAGTAAATCTGAAAGGTAAAACTTTGTACTTACAACTATTTAGGGCATTTCTGTGGCTGCTAAGAGTCAAAGATCTCCACAATTTTCCACCTTGTGTTATGGCCGCCATCTTGGAAAAGAGAAGTGCGCTGTGTAACCTCGCTTTGAATTGTCTACGATTGATTATCGATGGATAAACGACATCTTGTCGCTTGGAAACGATCTTATATCGACCCTGCCGAGGGTGAGTCGAGAAAAGTTCCGAAGCTCTCCGAAGCGACATTATGGTCTGTTCTCCTTCGCACTTCGCCGACCACGAGGCTTGCAAAGCTGCAAGACGTGAGAGATCACAGAAACTTTTTATAGTTCTTCCTGAATTCCCGTATACTTAACATGGTTCAAAGACGCTACAACTAAGAAGAGTCTGTGTAAATTTTCTCCGTCATGGATATAAAGGCAGCTTTTCCTTTGGGCCAGAAAGTTGACGTGTTCGTCACCCATGTGCACGATGAGTCGGGAAGCTTTTTTGTTCAAATCAACAATGAAGAGGCGGGAAAGTTGGATGAATTAATGGCGGAGATTGAGAGTTTTATATCAAGCGAGGGATCCCAGGAACTTACAGCAGGGGAGATCAAGGCTGGAGCGGTTTATCTTGCGCAGTATTCAGAAGATGCGAGATGGTATCGTGCACGTGTAGTAGCTGTCAAAGCCGCCATCTGCGAAGTTTACTTCATAGATTACGGAAATACCGAGCAAATTCCAATGAAATTTCTACGCATTGCAAAGCCAAGCTTCCTTCATCTACCTCCACAAACCTTTGAATGTGCACTGGAAGATATTAGCAAGTTTAGTGGTCCGAATTTTCCAGACGCCGTCTCTGCGCTCAAAGATCTCATCTTGGAGCAAGAGCTGTCGTGCGTGACAAGTTCAATAAATAACGATGTCCTTATTGTGAATCTCTACAAAGATAACAATTGTCAGGATGCTATACTTTCCCATCTATTGTCTCAAGTACAAAGAACCCCTCAAGCTACGACTGTTGATGGAAACGAGCCACTAGGAAGTACAGATAAGAAATGTTTTAAGAGTATCTCACTATCTAAGGGAAATTACATTGATGTTTGTGTTACTGATGTACAAGATCCACATTCATTTTCCTGCCAATTTGTGAAAGGTTCTGAAGCACTGCTTGATTTGATGGATGAGATCGCAAAAGAATATGAAGATTTGAAACAAGGGGAACTCCCTTTGCAATCTAGCAATGTGGGTTATCCCTGTTGTGCTAGATTTGCAGAGGATTCCTGCTGGTATCGAGCTGTAATCACCAACTCAAGTGCAGTGTCCTCGGGATTCCTGGAGGTTAAGTTTGTGGACTATGGCAATGTTCAAAATACACCTGTGTCTGATGTGAAAGAGTTAAAAGCTAAGTTTTTAGATCTACCTGCACAAACTGTTGAATGTGCCCTTCTTGGTATAGGACCTGAGAATAAGAGTAAGGGATGGTCTACGGATGCAAAAACCTTGTTTTCTAAACTTACCAAAGATAAGCATATCGTTGGTGAAATTCATGAAAAGGACCCAGATGGCAAATACTGGGTGAAACTGGTCGATACTACAGGAGAAATGGACATGCAGGTAGATCAAATCCTGATTGCTGCAAAATATGCCCAAAAGATTAGCAGTAACTTCCAAGATGTGGCAAGACCTCAAAGTGGCCAAGGAAGATCTGAAAGCTCTCAACAAACATCTCCAAAAGTCATAAGCAAACCTCAAGAGACACCAAGAAAGGCTACTTTTCCTTATTCAAAAGAGGTCCTCACTCCTGGAAAAGAAGAGAAAGTACTTGTCTCGTCAGTGACTAGCCCATCATTATTCTATTGTATGCTTTACAGGACTTCATCCACGCTTGAGAAACTAATGAATGACATTCGAAGACATTACTCCCGGTTAGGTCCGGAGGAGGAATGGCTTGCTAATCCATCGGTGGGTGACCCTTGCTGTGCAAAGTTCTCCGAAGATAATTCATGGTATAGAGCTGTAGTTACTGATGTCTTGACTGGAAAAGTTGAAGTGCTGTTTGTTGATTATGGTAATTCTGAGAGAGTCCCATCTAAGAGTGTTAAGAAGCTTTCTCCTCAATTCTCCGAGCTACCCTGTCAAGGCATAAGGTGCACATTAAACAGAATACGTCCAATGGGAAGTAAAGATTGGAGAAGTACAGATATAAAGACATTTGAAAACCTAGCATTGGAATGTTCAGGGAAGTTGACAGTTATTGCTTTAGAAGATGACGAGCTTCACAGAGTTGAGTTAGTGGTGCATGAGAAAGGCAAGGACATAAACTTGGCAGAGTCTATGTTATTGAAGGGAAATGCAACTCTGGTCGAAGGTGCATGTACTCAGTCTGAAAATCTTGCAAGTGTGGCTTCCAGAAAGTTCACAAAAGTGACTGTTAACATAGGTGTTTATGAAGATGTCTTTGTGGGTCATGTAGAGGATCCTGGCCACTTCTGGTGTCAGTTAACTAAACATCAAGATGATCTTAATAACGTGATGACTGCTGTCCATGATTATTGTACTGCTTCAAAGGATGTCATACGCAATCCTTGTTTAGGTAAGTTCATTTAAATTCTGTTCCCAGTATTTGTGCTACTCCTTAAACTTCTTGAAAAAGCTCTTGAATTTTAGAATTTCTGTTCAAACTCTTTGAAAGCTCCTTGAATTTGTAATCTGATTGAACTTGACTTAGCAAATCAACCTAGTCCTTTCAAAGCATGTTCACTTTTTGGAACAAATTTCAGGTGAGTTTGTGTGACAATGTCCTCTACACCATAGTAACTCGGCTGATAATACTCCTTAAAAAATTGTTTTTGAGTCCTTGAATACTCCTTGAATACTTCTGGAATTTTAGATTTATTTCTCAGCAAGGACCATGTGTTCAGCTAAGTCCTACAGAGTCCACCCTTTACGCCTTCCCCCTACCCTCTTATAGGCAGGGAAATTGTAACCTCTGAGTGCAATAAGGCTGAATCAGAATGGTTTTATTTGACAGTATTATTGACAAGAATTCTTTGACTTTCAGGTCTTGCATGCTGTGCAAAGTACAGTGAAGATGACGCTTGGTACCGAGCAACCATCACAGGAATCAAGAAAAATAATATAGTCGAAGTTCACTTTGTTGACTATGGAAACTACGATCAGGTGTCCCTCTCTGATCTTAGAACAATCAAGCCAGAAATTATGGAATTGCCTGCTCAAGCTTTCAAGTGCAGACTTGCCCAGCTTGATGTTGCTACTCTTATTACATTCCCTCCCGAAGCCATTGATAAATTCTGTGAACTAACGGTAGATAAAGAACTTGTTCTAATGATTGAATCCTTCGACAAGACATATGAGCAGTACCTTACGCTATTACTTGATGGTACGGAGAATATATTTGATACCATAGCACCGTTAATGCCAGATGTTAACAGCAAGGAAATAATAGTACCCAAGCAGGAAATCAAGCCAGGAAGAAAGGAGAATGTATGTGTTACAACAGTGAATGGGTTGTCAGATTTTTTTTGCCAGTTTATGTGTAGCACCACACATTTAGATGAAATGATGATCAACATGGATGCTCATTATAAAGCTCTCGCTCCAGACCAAGAAAAACTTTCTCAACCTAAAGCAGGATGTTATTGTGTTGGCCAGTACACAGAAGATGACAGCTGGTATCGAGCTAAAATAGTTGGATCAAACAATAATATGTATGATGTTGTCTACATTGATTTTGGCAATGGTGAAAGCTTGCCAGCCTCTCGAATCAAGAAGTTGTCTCAATCCTTCTCTCAGCTGCCACAACAAGGAATATTCTGTTCATTGGCAGGAAGTAATTCTGAGTTTTCAGATTCACAGTTTGTTGATTTGACCTTGGATAAGATGTTTGAATTGGAAGTTGTTGCAGTAGAGAATGACGACAGAGCTAAAGTTGAACTGTACTGTGCAGATACCAAGAGACCATTGAGAGACCAGTTAACCAAACATCAGCCTGAACCTTTATTAAAGATTCAACCAAACCCTCTAAAAGTGGGAACAACAGAGGTTGCTTTTGTTGCCCTGGTTCCCAGTATTTCAAAGTTCTACTGTCAGCTCACTAAAACAGCAGATTCCTTGGTGGATGTAATGGACAAAATGTACAATTACTATGACAGCCTTAAAGGTACACAAGATGCTGTATCTAACCCTCAAGTAGGTGTATACTGTGCTGCAAAGTTCAGTGAGGATGATGGCTGGTACCGTGCTATGGTGAGCACTGTTCATGGTAATAGTGTTGAGGTGTTCTATGTAGATTACGGCAACTCTGAAGTCCTGTCTCTAGAAAGAGTGAAGAAATTGAAGCCTGAGTTTGTAGAACTTCCTGCCCAAGCAATCCAGTGTAGCTTACCTAATGCAAAGAATTTCAGTACTGCTGCTTCTAATAGATTCATAGAGCTGGTCAGTGATCCTGAAACACTGTTTGATTTGAAGATTGTTTCCATGGTAACAGAAGGCGTCTTTGATGTGGAATTGATCAAGAAGGAATCTGGAGAGTCTGTTCGTCAAATCCTGGACAATGAGGGCTTATTGCAAGCAAAAGGTGAGTGATACTGTGTATTATATGCTGAATGGTACAAAGTTAAACCTAAGTAGCTGATAACCACACTAGGTCAATGTCATTGGGGTTGGCCTGTGGCTTGGCTGTCATAGTTTCCCTAGTTGCTTTCGCATACATCTATGTTACTCTCAACTTTTCCACTTCTGCACCACCTATCCCAGTTTTCAGTAGAAATTTAAGTGGTCAATTAAACATGGAGGCCATCATTTGCCCTTCGCTAAAGGCTGGGTAACTACTACCTGTAGATTCAAAAGATTTTTTCAGCTGATTGGTACTAACAAGAGCAATGCTTTATGCACTGAAGACAATCAAGAATTCTTTTTGTTACTTGAAAAACTCGCATCTCTAAAGTAGACCACTGCCTAGCATAGTCTTCAGTTCAACCTTACCTAAATTACATTCAGCCACATACTTAAAACTTATTTTATCTTTACAGAAGAACCAGTGCAAGCTACAATGGCCAGTGTCAGCCTAGCTATTGGAGAGACTCATGGAGGCCAGTGTGGTTATGCAGTTTCACCATCACAGTTTTGGTTCAACTTGAACGCTAATGTTGATGCTTTAGACAGCTTAATGGAAGACATGGGGGTGTACTATGAATGTTTGAGTCCGACTGAATGTGTATTGCCTTCCCCTGTTGTTGGTGCTCATTGCTGTACTCAGTATAGTCTTGATGGAGGGTGGTATAGAGCCAAGATTACTGCTGTACAAGGAAGCCAAGTAGAAGTTCATTTTGTTGACTTTGGAAATTCAGAAACCAAGCCAGCCAGTTCATTGAAGGTAAAAAATAGAGACTGATTAGATGTCATTTTTTATTTTGTCTTCATCTCTAAATAAAGTCAATTATCATATAGTCAACCTCTGGGTTGATCTAAGTCAGGTTATGACTAATAATAATTAGTTAGCTGTAAATTATTCACAGATCATACCCCGAAACAACGTCTGGGCTGATTAAAGTCAGGGAACAGCTAACTCACAGATGGAATTGGAATTTCCCATGTTAGGTTTTGCAAGCTGTACTTTGTGGCTTACATCATCTAGTTTTATAAATCTTGTTTTGAGCCTTGTTTAGTAATTGCGATATCTGTAACTTTCCAGCACACAAGCAAGCAGCAATTGAAGCATTATTAATCTTTCTTTACTTTTTTCTAACAAATAATAGGTCCTGAAAGAAGAATTCCAAACTCTTCCTGACCAAGCTATACAGTGTAGCCTTCACCAAGCCATCCCCGCTGATGGTAGCTCTAAATGGTCTCCAGCAGCCATTCAGGAATTCACAGACCTGGTTGTGGAAAAGGAAGCTGTTATAAAAGTGGTTCAGAAACTGCCAAACGACTGTCATGTGGTGGATGTACTTGATGCTAGTGGGTCAAGAGATTTAGTTCTTGGTGCATTGGTTGGAAAGGAATTAGCTGCTAATCCAAACAAAATAAGAGGTAGGTTGTGCACAATAACTGTTTTTATTCTTGTTAATGCTGTTGTTATTGTTGTTGTTGTTTGTCATTGACTTTGATGGGAATCGAGAGTGGCATAGGGGTAGTGTATTCGCATCTCTGGGGTCCTGGGTTCGATTCCTCAACTTTCCCATGTTCTTCATATTTTTTTTCCTCCAAATTCCTAACAAACTCAGGGTTTGACTTATATCAGCCCAGAGGTTGTTTCAAAGTTCAATCTGTGAGTTAGCCATGTCCTGACTTAGATCAGTTTGATAGAATTTAAAGATTGTTTATTATTTTCAGATTACAGGCCTTGTACTTTGACATTCACAGAAGGTGGCTATATTGATGTCAATCCTTTGATATGCCACAGTCCACATGACTTCTATTGTCAAGTATTATCCAAGGACAATATAAAAGCCTTTGGACAGCTGGTGTACAAGATACAAGACACCTATAGCAAGATGGGTCCTAGTGATAACAACCTTGTCGAGCCAGAAATCAATATGCCATGCTGTGCACTCTATACAGGTGATCATATAGGTGTTGCATGTACATAGATGTATTTTTTTAGGTTCTTAACAGAAACCTCTTTTTCTTACTCCCTCTTGGTTGTTTCTAGTCACCAGAGGGCATTTAGGAGAGGGATAGTATATGGAAAACACTGCCCACCAGACAAGTGATGTATTCATTACTAATGTCTGGGAAGTGGAGTCCTACATAAAATTAAATAAATCATAAAATCGATGTGTGAGTTGACACATGGACAATTTATTCATGGTTCTGACTCAGACAATAGCGAATCGATCACCATTGCAGCAGATTACCCATTGGAATTGAAATCCTGCCCCACAAACAGCTACACAATATCTGTTCTAAAGAGTACTACAAGGATTATGAGGAAATTTTTTTTATTTTCACAGGACAGTAAACAATTGAAACAATTCATAATCAATTTTCTGTGATCAGAGTTCTAATTTCTGAGATATTCTAGCTAATTTGTTGAGCTCATGGGACATAGCAACGGTAACTAAGTCATAACCATGAATGCATACTGTAGTCTTAGTATCATAGTAAATACTCTAGTATCCTTAGCATAGCCAAAGCATTGTACTTTATCTCTATTGTTTTTTTATTTCAGGTGATGGTTCTTGGAACAGAGGAAAAATCACACAGATTGTTGATAAAAACACAGTTGAAGTTTTGTTTGTTGACTATGGCAACCAGGAAGTAATCCACCTCCACAAAGTCAAGTGTCTTCTACCAGAGTTTACAGACCTCCCTGTTCAGTGTGTTGAGTGTTGCTTGTCTGATATCAAGCCCAGTAATGGTGCCCAGTGGTCAGATAAAGCCAAGGATAGGTTTGCTGAACTTGTGAATCACAAGCAGTTGGTGGCAAAACCTATGAATACAGGTATGGTCTGTAGGGAGATGATCACATTACTCACTCTAGTGTTGCACTGTTGACTAGCTTGGGTACAAATGTCTCTGGTGTTGTTCACTGCACTTCTCAGTTAAGCTTTGAATGACCAAAAAAGCACTTTTCATAAAAGAACACAAACCAAGCTTGAATGAACAAGGACAGTCAATTCCCTTGAGTTTAATGAACTAATCTTAATTCAGAATGTCTTAGTTTAATCTATTCATTTGCAGTTGATGGCCTTTGGATAAAGGCCAAAATATACAAATTACTAAATGACAATTAGTCTTCTCGTAATTCTATTTATCGTTGCACCTTATGCTTTTACATTGCCACACTCTGCCCAGATGTATAAATGGACACCAGCAGCTATTCAATTTTGGCTTCAATTTTTTTTTTTTTTAGTGGAAGGAAAGAAGATGGAAGTAACTCTATTCGATACCAATGACGACACCCAAGATATTAACATTGGAGAGACACTCATCAATGAAGGTCTTGCTGTTTGGGTGTCTTCATCTTCTGCAGAGCAAAGACCAACAACTGTTATGAAGACACTAGAAAGTTTAGAGACTTTAAAGATTTCATCAGGGGATGTATTGTACATCACAGCAGTTGATTCACCAGACATGATCTATTGTCAAGTTGCTGGTACTGAAGAAAAGCTAGATAACCTGATGGCTAGTCTCACTGCCTTCTATGAATCACCACAGTCAAGGGAGTTGAGTGTACAGTCAGCTGCAGCTGGTCAAGTATGTGCTGCTTTGTTCTCGCAAGATAATGCCTGGTACCGTGCAGTAGTTACAAGCACTTCTTCAGCCAATGCCACTGTGAGGTTCATTGACTATGGCAACACAGAGACTCTTGCTTTAAACAACATAAGATCACTTGCAGAGGAATTTACCAAGGAGCCTATTCTTATGGTGAAATGTAAACTATCTGGTGTACAACCCTTTGGAAGGGCTCCCAACTGGGCCAAAGAAGCTACAGAGTTCTTAGAAAATGTCGGAGGTGATAATGGCTTCAAAGTCAAAGTGATTTCAAGTGGAGATGTTTTAGAAGTGAAATTGTGTGATGAACAAGGTGATCTGAGTGACAGACTAGTCAAAGAAGGTCTTGCAGTGGCAAGGCAACAGGAGGCTGATAAACCTGTACAGAAACCCAAGCAGTCTTCCCCTAAACAAAGCAGTAAACCCCAGACATTTCAGTCTCCAGACATTCACGTTGGTAGAAAGATAGAAGTATATGTCACTGATGTTACATCACCTGGAATCTTCTGCTGTCAGTTGGCAGAATTTGGAGATGACCTCAATCAAAGTGAGTATTAATTATTTTGATTATATACTGACTTCACTACAAGCACTCTGATTGGGAGAGAACTGTGCTGTATTAGAGAACAGAGCATGGAGGCTAGGCATCGACACCAGCACCCTGCTTTACAAAGAAACAAACTACTTTTGAAAACTACAAAAGCAGAATTTTCTTAGAAAGTGTGCCAAAAGCACTCAAGAAGTGTGAGAAGCAATCATCTTTGCTTTGTGCTTCTCTTTACAGTTCTTTCATGCCTTCATGACTTTCTCCATCCTGTATTACTGGAAAAAGCATTTTGTGCCTTCCTTGCAGTTTATCCCTCTCATATCCCATTCTATTCTCTTTTTTTTTTTCCAGTGATGGATTCCATCTATGATCACTACAGCAACCTAGAAGACACAGCAGGGTGCCTGGTGTCACCTGTAGTTGGACAGCCATGTGTGGCAATCTTTAAAGGTGATGGCAGTTGGTATCGTGCAGTAGTCCAAAACATGACTCTTAAAGATCTGAACGTCAAGTTTGTTGATTACGGAAATTCTCAGACTATCAAACCTCACGAAGTTAAGTTGATTGAACCAAGATTCATGAAGCTCCAACAACTGGGAATAGAGTGTGCAATAGACTTGCAGAGATCAGACTGGAGTAAGGAAGAAACAGAGAAGTTTAGAGCTGTAGTTGGTGAAGATAAGAGAACTGCTGAGATAGTGAAGGAAGAGAATGGTCGATTCCTGGTCAAGATCTACCAGGATACTAAATGCATCTCTGATTCATTCTTTGAGACACCAGGTAAATCTTAAAGTTTATAATCAGACAGCAGTTGCATTCTTGATTTTATATATTCACATGTCCTTACCCCTCCCCCCCCCCTCTCCAAATTAAGTATTTGTGTCAAAGTTAACTCCAAAAATGAAAAGAGCACTCAAGAGATATTAGAGGGAAGATGAGTTCAGGTCAAAACATTGGACAAAAAAAGAAATGGTATTACAGCTGTAGCTGTCAAATCAAACATTTTAATACATGAAGGATTTCATTAACTTTAAATGTCTTCATCTATCTTCAGCAGCACCTGAAATATCGGACCAGGTATTACAGCCCAACCAAGTAGAAGATGTATATGTAGTTTATCTATCCAGCTCCACACAGTTGTACCTTCAACTCTCTAAACACAGTGATGCACTAGATGAATTAATGGAAAAAATTGATAACTCTTGCCAAGCTAGTAGTACACCTTTAAAAGAAGTGACTCTTGATGTGGGAATGCCATGCTGTGCACTGTTTGAAGATGGTTGGTACAGAGCTGTCATCATGTCGAGACCATCTTCTGGACAAGTAGATGTTCATTACGTAGATTATGGTAACTCAGCTACTGTAAGTTTATCAGATTTGAGAGCATTGCCAGAATCATGCCTTAAACTCCCGAAGCAGGCTGTCTGTTGTACTCTTAATAACCCCAAAATATCTACAGTTTCCAAGGAGACAGTTGAGAATGCCGTGATGGATAGACAAATCAAAGCAAAGTTTCTCAGGCAGGAAGGAGAATACTGGTTTGTGGAATTAGAAATAGATGGCGTGGATGTAGCTGATAGCCTGCTTGGAGATCCACAACCTACAGCATCAAAAATGTCCACATTCACAGAACAAAACATTTCTGAAAATAGCAACGCCCAAGTTTATGTCAGCCATATTGTCAGTCCAGATGAATTTTACGTTTATATGAGCTCATTAGCAGAGATTCTGGTCAGTTTGGGTATAAGACTAAATGCTTTGTATCCAGTACCAGATGAAAAACCTTTAGATAAGCTAGAACTTGGGTCTGTATGTTGTGCACAGTTCTCAGATGACAATAGCTGGTATAGAAGCATTGTAACTGCCATACCTGATGACCAACATGTTGAAGTTCAGTTTATTGACTATGGTAACTCTGACAAGGTTGAGAGATCCAATGTAATGGTTTTAAAAGAAGAGTTCATGGATATTCCAGTTCAGGCAATAAAGTGCTCACTGGAAGTAAGCCAGAATACAAAGTGGACTGACAAGGACATTGAAAGGTTCGAAGCCCTTGTGTATGATCAAAAACTAGATGGAGTGTTTCTTCACAAGAGGGCAGATAAATGGCAAGTACAGCTAAATAAAGATGGCAATTCTCTAGTCAATCTAATGCAAGAAAATCAAAAGAAAGCACCAGAAGATATATCAGTACCTCATGGTTTAACTTCTATTCAAGATAAAGAAATCGTAGCTGGCCAAGATTTTGAATGTGGCTTGAGCCATGTAGAAGAAACAGGATCCTTCTACATACAGATGAATGCTGATCCCTTGTTAGACAAAGTTACTAACATGATATGCGAAATCTATCCATCCCTTGGTCCATCAGATGAATGCCTAAAGGAATGTAAAGTTGGTGTATTCTGCTGTGTCAAGTTTTCAGAAGATGATCAATGGTACAGAGCTGTTGTGAACGAAATTATATCAGATTCTGAAGCCAAAGTAACATTCATTGATTTTGGAAATTCAGAAGTAACAGCCATCTCTTCAATGAAGAGTCTGCGACCTGAGTTCTGTGAAATCCCCAAGCTTGCTATCCCATGTAGGCTTGATAGCACTAAAGATAAATGGTCTGAAGCTGACACTTTAGTGCTGGAAGAAAAAATGCTTGAAAAAACACTGAAAGTCAAATTTGTAAGTGTTGCTGAACACAGATGGAATGTTGTAGTTGATGTAGATGGAGCCTGTCTGAACACTTTACCTGAGTTTACTACTGAGGTAGGACAAGAAGGACAAGAACCTTGCTCATTCACTGCAGCATCTTTTACTGTAAACAAAAAAGAACCTGTGATATTTTTAACAGCTGATAGTTTAGATTGCATCTGGGTACAACCCAAGAACACTGAAAACGATTTGTCAACTTTGATGAATAAAATTGCCGAGAGGAAACCATCTAAAACAATGGATGGATCTGAGATATCTGTTGGTAAGCCATGTCTAGCTCAATTTACTGAAGATGATGAGTGGTACAGAGCAGAAATTATGGATATAATCGGAGCTCAGATACTAGTGAAGTATGTAGATTATGGAAACTCTGAGCAAATTGATGCCTCTAGGATTAGTCCAATTAGCCCATCCTTCGCACAACTTCCAACACAAGCTGTGAAGTTTTGTCTCCTTAATGTACCAGAAGCAAGTGCAAGCCATGTCCTTGACAAGCTGAATGAAGAATACCCAGAGACCACTTTGGAGGCAGAAGTCATAAATCAGGATGACACTGTGTATAGCGCAAGGCTGTTTGATCAAGAAGGTCAAGACCTGGTTCAAAAACTGATAAGCACAAATGAAAACAACAATGCCGAAACTAAGGAACCAGTTGCTGCAGTAGATGTTGATCCTATTGTGAGTCAAGAAGACGCTCCCACTGAAACTGCAGATGCCAGTGAAATGAAAGCTGAAGAAGAAGATAAACAAGAGCTGGAACCTGATAAGGAGGAGTTCTTTGAAGCACAGGAAAATGTAAATGGGAATGTAGTTTCTGGAAGTTCCTCAGACTCTTTATCAGGTACTTGGTTTTCAGTAAAATAAATAAATATTTTTTTTGTCATGATAAGTTGATACTGGTTCCACTCCCCCTCCCCCCCCCCCCCCCCTTTAGCCACACACAAATTGTAGAACCTAACAAATTGTTTGTTCATCCACACATCCATCTATCCAGCATTTATCAAACCATATCCAGGTGTTCATTCACTTGCAAACCCATCCTTCCAACCACCCATAGTTCCATCCATTTATTCACCTACCCATATCCATCCATCAAATTTTCCATCCATCCATACACCATCTGTTCTATCAGTCAGTCACACATTCATTGTGTCATAATTTTTTATTTCTTTCTTTCCACAGAAATAGCTCTTCCAATCGCCAGTGAAGCCTCCTCAACTGATGACACAGCTTTGGTAAGTGAGAATAACCAGCAAGGATATGTTCCATCACCCAGCCCAGAAGTTCAGATACAAACCCCTGCTGAAGTAAGATTTTTTAAAGGGAATCCAGATTCACCAAAGAAAGAAAATGAGGATAAAACACAATAACAATAATATAGATATTACTAGTTATATATTAGTATATTATTATATTATTATATTAATGTTTTCAATATAAAACAAACTCAATAGTTGCGAGTTGACTGCGAAATTTGGTTTTCCACTGCCACTTCTCAAAGATGAAAAAGGTACTGACTGATAGATTTTCATTAATGGAAGCGAAAACAAAATTTCAGCATGCAGCTAACAGCTATAAGTTTGCACGATATTGTAAACTGTTATAATGAGATTATTGATTCATTAACGAGATACTACTACATGTGTATCAGTAAGTATTTAGTCAGTGCTGGTCACAGTTCATGCTTTTGGCTTTCTACTTTTCTAATCTTTGTAAACATACTATATTTTGCGAATGTTATGAGGTTGCAAACTTGGAGTGCAATAAGTCAGATTATATTTTTATAGAACTAAACTCTAAATCATGACTATTTGTGATTTGAAGTGAAGATATTAACGCTGCGTCATTAAAAGGAATTTTTGCTGTAAATTCCAAAACAATTAAAGTGTTAAAGTTGAACTTTATCTTGATTATAGTAACAACTTTGTATAGATTAAAAGTTAGCCCAGAATGTCATTACAGTCAAACTAAAAACAAACATAAACTCCTAAAATATGTCTTCAATGTTTATTAGTATTTTTTTTTAACCAATCACATGCGAGAACTACTAGCTGCCAAAGACAACAACAAGAACAATTATTTTATTACTTAGGTTATAAATATTTACAAAGCAATTCAGTTTTATTGTTTTAAAAAGAAAGTAAATGTTACTCAAAATAACTTAAAAGCTAATCTGGTGGAGTAACAATATTCAGAATGATTAAGCCTAATGTCCACTGACCCTTTTGAGATTGTTATCAACAAATTAGCACCAAAATTTTTGATTCTCAAAGCTATTCCTGGTTTGTTTTAGGATATATATGCATAAAAGCAAATGTTTTTCTGTAACATTAAAAATGATCCTAGTTCGGTGATAGTGATCTTAAGCCATTCGTAACTTGCATGTGATTGGTTAGAAAACAATAAACATTCCAAACATATTTTTAGGTGTTCACAGTTTTCGTAGTTTCACTGTAACATTGTAACATTAGTGGTAACATAGTTCTTTCATTTAGAAGTTTTTCCAAATTCTAAAACTCTAAATTTTTGAGTGAAATTAGTTAATTACTTTGTAATTAAATTCTCTAATTTTGGAGTGTGATTAATAAAAAACAAAAATATTAAAGCAATTGTTGTTCTGTTTTAACTTTCATGATGGATTAACATTTTTAATATAATTAATGTGTTGGTTGCTTTTCAGGCTAATAAATATACTAATCTTAAAACTCAATCCTCGTACTAGTTACACCTCTACTTTCCCTTGTTGACCAGTTGACCAGTTTCAGCATGATATTTTTTTTCATTTAATTGTTGCTTTAGGCTAAAGGAGACAGTAATTAACCTTAATTCAACAGTTTTTCAAAAAGACATTGCCTATTAAGACATTTGCATGATTTTTAGGATAGCATTTAACATAATGATAACCAGAATCCGTTTAACTATTTCATTGGTTTCTAAATATTATTTGCATTAGAAATAGGAATTTGCATGAGAAAGAAAATTTGTGAAGTTCACTGACAACCACATGCAAGTTTCTATGAAAACCATATTCAACCATTAAGAAGAAAGCATTGTAAAAAAAAGCAACATGTGAGTTGAGTGTTGACTGCATATCGTAAATATAGAATGTGGTCGTAGTGTGTGTGGAGCAAACTTGTGGAGCAAACCTCATGGAAAAGCCCCGACAGGGAGTGATGGTTGTAAAATATAAGATATAGGTATATAAGTTTTCCAGGCAATTATATGTAGTTACATTGCTCAATTATTGCCAAACATAATAATGCCATTTTCTTTTATGTTATTTAGCAAGGCTTAGATGATTCAAAGTCTGCAGTTGCTGAAACTAATGACAGTGTATTGTCAGGAATGCAAGAAAATAGCAGGGATGAAGTAACAAAAGTCTGTGAAGATGAAAAACCTGTTGCTTCTGATGTTGTTATACCATCTTGTAATCAACTCTCATGTTCAGACCCTGAAATAGATAGGACATCTGATATTATGCAAGAATTTAAACCAAAAGCATTGTCTGAGCCATTTGAAGATACCCAATCTAAAACTCCAAATTATACACAATCAGAAGGCAATATGCCATCTGAGACACCCAAAGATGCAGCATCGGAATGCCAAGATGATTTGCCATCTGAGACACCTAAAGATGCAGCACCGGAATGCCAAGATGATTTGCCATCTGAGACACACAAAGATGGAACACCAGAATGCCATGATGATTTGCCATCTGAGACACGCAAAGATGGAACACCAGAATGCCATGATGATTTGCTATCTGAGACACACAAAGATGGAACACCAGAATGCCATGATGATTTGCCATCTGAGATGCCTAAAGATGCAGCACCGGAATGCCATGATGATTTGCCATCTGAGACACCTAAAGATGCAGCACCGGAATGCCATGATGATTTGCCATCTGAGACACCTAAAGATGCAGCAGCAGAATGCCAAGATGATTTGCCATCTGAGACGCCTAAAGATGCAGCACCGGAATGCCATGATGATTTGCCATCTGAGACTCCTAAAGATGGAACACAAGAATGCCAAGATGATTTGCCATCTGAGACACCTAAAGATGCAGCACCAGAATGCCAAGATGATTTGCCATTTGAGACGCCTAAAGATGCAGCACCGGAATGCCATGATGATTTGCCATCTGAGACACCTAAAGATGGAACACAAGAATGCCAAGATGATTTGCCATCTGAGACACCTAAAGATGCAGCACCGGAATGCCAAGATGATTTGCCATCTGAGACACACAAAGATGGAACACCGGAATGCCAAGATGATTTGCCTTCTGAGACACCCAAAGATGCAGCACCAGAATGCCAAGATGATTTGCCATCTGAGACACCTAAAGATGCAGCACCGGAATGCCAAGATGATTTGCTATCTGAGACACACAAAGATGGAACACCAGAATGTCAAGAGGATTTGCCATCTGAGACACCTAAAGATGCAGCAGCAGAATGCCAAGATGATTTGCCATCTGAGACACCTAAAGATGCAGCACCGGAATGCCAAGATAATTTGCCATCTGAGACACCTAAAGATGCAGCACCAGAATGTCAAGAGGATTTGCCATCTGAGTCACCTAAAGATGCAGCACCGGAATGCCAAGATGATTTGCCATCTGAGACACCTAAAGATGTAGCACCAGAATGTCAAGAGGATTTGCCATCTGAGACACCTAAAGATGCAGCACTGGAATGCCAAGATGATTTGCCATCTGAGACACCTAAAGATGTAGCACCAGGATACCAGGAGGATTTGCCATCTGAGACACCCAAAGATGTAGCACCAGAATTCCAGGAGGATTTACCATCTGAGACACCCAAAGATGTAGCACCAGAATTCCAGGAGGATTTACCATCTGAGACACCCAAAGATGTAGCACCAGAATGCCAAGTAGATCTTCCATCTGAGACACCCAAAGATGTAGCACCAGAATTCCAGGAGGATTTACCATGTGAGAAATCCAAAGATGTAGCACCAGAATGCCAAGTAGATCTGCCATCTGAGACACCAAAAGATGTAGCACCAGAATTCCAGGAGGATTTATCATCTGAGACATCCAAAGATGTAGCACCAGAATGCCAAGTAGATCTGCCATCTGAGACACCCAAAGATGGAGGACCAAGAATCAACAAATCTTTGGATCTCGGATTTGATAAGGATGAGGAATGCTTATCAGATGAAGCACTGGAAAAGCTTGATACTGTGTTGGAACAGAAACCAAGTGCTGTGAATCAAGTCAATGGAGGAGTGCAACCTTTGATCAATGGCCAGGTACAAGAGGAAATGTAACTTTTGTCATTTTTTGTGAGTTCAAAATTGAATATTTGTCTGCCATATAAAGTTGCAGCTCTTGTTCAATGTATAGTTTTATTCTTGGATGACAACATGGCAAAACAACTTCCCATAATTCAAGAATCATAGCTTTCCCAGGAGAAGAAAGTTTAGAATTTTTCCAAGGTTAAAATTAGTTTTTTGTGTGTAAGAAAATATTGAGAGCAACTGTTTATAAACTGTTGACAAAATGCATTTACTATCCCCTTGAGGAATATTGTTTTTTGCATTGCAAATCTTGAACAAGATTCTTTAAGGCCAGACACATACTGGTTTTCCTAACTAAACCAGACAATAGACAAACATTTACCCTGCTATATTATTTTTTAATTGTTACCTATTTAAAAAATGCAAGTGTGCATTGGTAAATTATGTAGTTCCAGAATTCATTTCTAAATCTACCCCTGCAGAGGATGGATATTAAATGCTATTCTCTCCCAAGAAATTTCTAAAAAGAAAGTACCAGAATATTAAGCTGTCTTAGGCTTGAATTTGAGTTTTTCCAACCCTTCCCACTGCTAAGAATTTGCAATACTGGTAGTACTTTTCACAGTAAGGAGTAGGGTAGCATAAGAAGACAGGTATAATTTCAATTAACCTTTATTTCATTGCTAATATCATGAAAAAAAATTTTTTATGTAGTTTCATAAAGATATTAAGCATTTTGAGGTTTATTTGCTGTCTAGCAAAGCTTTTCTTATAGTGATGATCTATGAACAAGTGTCTTTAAAGCTGCAAAACACCTAATATTCTAGGAGAGAAATGGATATTTTTATTGAACTACATAATGTTAAGAGAATAACTCATTCCTAGTATTTGGATTTTGCAGCATTATAGTATAAAATTAATATTGATAGATATTATTAAGAGATTATTATATAAATGTTATTAATAATTATCCAGAGGTTATTATAACAATGTTACTGTTATTAAAATTTATTTTCATATTCAGTTCATCTACAAATTTTATTCTATAATCCAATTTTTCCAGCAATTGGTATAAGCCAGTTCAAAGTTTAAGAATAGCTTTCAGTGCGCATGCAATTTTATCCCTTATAGTACGCTCGACAAAATTACTCGATTCTGATTGGTCGAGGGGAGTACAATTAGAGCGTTAATTGTACTCTGTAGAGTCCCAATTATAAAAAAAAATGTTTTTTTTATAAAAAGTCTTTTTATAAAATTTTGTCGAGTGAACTATAAATAAGAAATCACACGACCTCGAGTACAATTTGGAATTAATAGGTACTCGTAATGTTTTGAAAGTTCCTTAATTGCACTCGCCTAAAGGCTCGTGCAATTACAAGAACTTTCAAAACATTACTCGTACCTATTAATTTCCAAATTGTACTCAAGGTCGTGCGATTTCCTATACGAATTTCTAACCTTCTTTTGAACTGGCTTATATTGACAGGTTAAATCTTACCAATGTTTTACAGAGAAATGACGTCTTTCCCATCCTGTTGGGTATTATAAACCAAAATATATTATAAAGACATACCCAATTTGTATAGGAAATTACACTGTTCGAGAAGAATTAATGAAAAATACCGCGCGTATTTGATGAAAGTGAATTAATACCACGAGTGCGTAGCACGAGTGGTATTAATTCACTTTCATCAAATACAAGCGGTATTTTTCATTAATTCTTCTCGAACATAGGTGTAATTTCCTGTTAATACCAAATCTATAAAAAAATACGAAGTTTGTTTTTGTTCTTGAATGGATGTCAAGCATTCCGAAAGCAAAGTTCCCGGATGTGTGTAATTAATTACGCGCGAAGTTCCCGGATGTGTGCAATTAATTAATTGCACAGTATTAAGAAAAATTTCACAGTTCGTCAGCCAATCAGAATCGGGTATTTTTTATAGATGTGGTATTAACAGTATAATTTAAGTAGTACTTCATGTGACATACAGTAAGTGTTTGTTATTCATGTCCCATGAGAGCTTTTGCGAAAAAGGTTGGCATATTAACATAATAGTTTTGCTAGCTAGTATGTATGAAGTATTGTTATTCTTATTGTCATGTTTTTTGTTTGAAAAAGTTTACTAAATTTATATTACTTTTTTAGGATATTTGTGTAGTATCTAGTATAATTTGTTAAACATATTCCCTGGATTAGGTGTGCTGTATTTGTCTTATCATGCTACTTCGCACATTCCTTTAGATTCTTTATTTTCTGATGATACCACCACAGATATAAAACCAATCTGAGTGCCATATTGTGCACCATCTCGTCTGTAGGAGAAGAACCTTTTCTCTGGATCACAATATGTGCATTGGGTAACACGTTGACTTTCCTCAACACCATTGATTTTGCTAAAAAATTCAAAAAGAAGAGTAATTTAATAATTCTGTTTGCTACTATTTTCATGGACATGCAAACTATGTAGTTGTGAGCTGCACGCTGAAATGTGTTTTTTGTTGTTGTTATTTGCTACCATTATGTTTTTGACTGGCAGCAGCAAAAAACCAAATTCCAACAGGCAACTCGCAATTACAGAGTTTGAATGTTTATGAAAATAGCAGTAATAATTCTCTATAATAAGATTATTCTTTTTGGTACATAACAGAAAGCATATACTGTAACAGATTTGAACTCATTTGGATGTTATGTTTTCACATTTCATATCACTTGTTAAATTATTCTCTTGAGAATAAAATTCTTAGATGTTACTGAGTGAGCACAGGATCCAGACGGGGATAAGGAGTTAACCCCACCCCCTCAGGATCACACCTGACCACATTCAAGGCCAGAACTATAGACTGGACCTCGATGCATGACAATTAAAGTAAGTGCCAAATACTTTATGCTCTAAAATATAAAGTGGTTCTTTCTCCTTTTCATTGACTTATAGACTTCTTTAACTTGAGTATTTTTTTTTTTCTCATTTCAGACCATGTGTTATTCTCAAAGATAAAATTTATTTGAGTTGTATCCATGTGTCTTCTCATGCACAACTGTATGTGCTAAACAAAAGTGATGGTATTCTAGGGAATGACAACATGCCCAAGGCAAAGAGGTCTGTCACAACTGAACAATTTACTAATGATTACCTTGTGTTATCATCAATATTTTCTGGTTTAACCCCATACTCTTCAAGAAGAATCCTTGTTGTCTTGCGCAGATCAACAAACGGTTTTGGTGCATTGTTCTTTCTTACAACTACATCCTTACTGATGGCTGCAAACTGTTCTGCAACATCTTCACCAACCTCAAAACAGCATGGTCCTATACTTGGTCCTACAGCCACACTAATATTCTTTATTTCACATGAAAACCTTTTGGTCATGATGTCGAGGACAGCATGGCTTATTTTGGCAAGTGTGCCCCTCCAGCCTGAATGTGCAGCACCACAAACCTTTAAAAATATATTAATAATTAACATTAATATTAATCATCAAAATATTGTTTCAAAAGGGCAGAGAAATTCACTGAAGAGCCCTTAATATTTTCTGAATTTGTGGATTTTTGGAGGGGCATATTTTAGCTTGTCAAGGACTCTGATTGGATATCTAACCCTGATGTCACCCTCCTTAAATAAAGTTTATTGTATTGTATGTGAGGCACGTGTTGTATATATGTAAATCTAGTATATACCTTATTGATGGGATCAGAGAACAGCAAAATAGTGCAGTCGGCACCAGGAGCAGCGATATTGACAAATGGTTGGTTACTGACCAAGGCATCATAGCTATCAGGTTCTTCATCACCAATCACCCAAACTCCTGCACCATGTACACATTTAGCCATGTTGAATGGATGTACCATGAACCTGCATGCAAGCGCTAAGCGTTGTCTATTTTCCAGTACATTATTTAGTGGATCTCGTCGTTTTGGGTTAAACATAAGATTTAAAGAAGAAAGTGTTTCATGGGTTGAAACTCCTCCAAACCTTGTAGTAAAACCATGATTGAAGGCCTCATTGCTGATAGTTGGAGATTTTAAAGTTGTGATTGGTTTTCCATCTGCTGATCCTTTGATCTTCCTGACAACCTCAGAAATGTCAAAATCTATCTGATGCATAAGTTTGACTTCTCTCTCACTCATCCGTTTTTGGGTTTCATCATCTAATTGTTGCTCGACAGTGTGATAATGCAGCTTGTAGGTTTCTGAAGGATACAGCTGAAAAATATCAATTATATATTAAGCTAACAAGTCAGCATCAAATGATATATTCAATAAATTTAATAAAATAGAAATGTCTGCTAGATACATCTAGAGGTTACTGAGTGAATACAGGTGATCCATGATGGGGTTAAGGATTGATCCCACCCCACTCCCCTTGGGATCAGACCTGACCACATTCAAGGCCAGAACTGTATCTAGATTGCACACACAACCCCTGAAAAAGTAAGTGCAAAGTCCTTTATTGTCTATACATAAAGTGGTAAATAAATATAGATGTAATTAGTTCCTTTTCATTGCATACATAAATATTCACCTGTTCAAAAATGACTTTAGATCTATTCACATGAAATTCATTTGTAACCACATGAACTTCCTTAATTCCTAAATGATCAACAATGACACGAGACCAGTAGGCATTTCCAGCAGTAGTTTCAGCCTTCTCTTCCAGGACAGTATGTTCAGTAGGAATCAAGCCTTCCTCCTCATTGTAGTTAGACATTGCTTTAGCCTCAGTTGTTTCCTACAGTTAAAATATTATTTTATACTTATTAGATTGGAACTAGGGTAGCTAAGCAAATATACCATGATTCATTCCCTACTAGAGTATTTATGTACATGAGAATATGGATACACACCCCTTTCACATGATGTCAAAGCAGCTCAATTTGAAGGACAAAACAAAAGAATTCTGACGTGCTGCAAGGGGTCTCTATATACCACTCAAACCAAGAATCTTGTTCTCAGGAGAATGACACATGGTCTAAAATGAGAACAATGCACCAAAATGAATAAGGTATATTCGGTGAGTTTGGCACTTCATATCTAAATTTTGGGAGATTCAATAAACCAAATCCTCCTTGATCTACCCCTGAACTTTATAGATTTTGTCTTCACAGGAACCATATTTATTATAAACAATTTTAATGTGGTTAGGATAAACATTAATTGCTCTTAATGGCAACTTTGTTACCTTATTATCATCACCACGAGGTTGGTACCCAGTGAAAATAACCCATGGATGTGGTTTGTCATCATTCAAGAGCGATTGGTACACTTTGGCTGCTTCCTGTGTCCGGTGTTGCATCATTACTGATGCCGTGCCATCTGGATTGATACGACATCCCAGTACAACAATTCCTGCTGCTGCTGTTGTCATGATTCAAGCTTAAAGGTGATAAAAATTGGAAATGTGTTTCTGTAAGTATTATTATTATTATTATTATTATTATTATTATTATTTGTTGATTTTAATTTAAGATTTTAAGGTTTAAGATAAAAAACTCGACCACTCTGCTATTGACAGCAAAAAAGTGGATGATTTGTTTGTATAAAGAGTTCCAACTTAAAGCTTTGAAGGATTCAATATGCTTCGTTTCAGCACGTATTGTTCCATTTAATATCAATATGAAAAACGTAGCTCCCTGTACGTAAGCTCTAACCTAAGACCTATTTTCGGTATTTTTAGGTAATACACAAAGCTGGTAATATTAGGATAAGCATTCACTAATATCTATTTGATAAATATCTTTTTTTATCGGTTAAAATGAACCAGCATACCCATACAAACCGGAAATGATATTTTCAATATTATCGATGCACAAATATTCACAAATACCTAGAAAGGAATAATACTTATTGTATAAAGATTTTAATTTATCTCAAAAATATTTACCTAATGCTGGAGAAGTTTTGGAAATCCTTTATAAGTTCTAAGATACGAGCAGGCTCGTCTCTGACCTGGAAGGGATTCCTGGAAGGGGGGTTGATCATGGCCAGTTGTCAAGACTAATTTAGACACAGGGAGCCCAATTAAGAAAAATGGAGATTCGTCTGTTTTGGTGAGCTTTCCTTTTATACTTAGATAAAAAGTGAATGGGTGAATGAATGGGTGGGTTAATGGATAAATGAATGGTTAGATGAATAAATGGATGATCTGAATGGGAGGGATAATGGATAAATGAATGGATAGATGAATGATTGGGTGGGTGGGTTAATGGATAAATGAATGGATGCCGGAATAAATAAATGGATGGGTGAATGGATGGTTGGATTATATTAGTAAAGCGATGTATGATATTAAGTTTTCTGAAAAAGAATTATTGCGAAATCTTGATGACCTGTTGACGTTATGTTCTTTTTCATATAAGCTTGGTTCAGTTGCACAACTTGTCCAAATGTTGATACGCGTGTTTTTTAATAATTGTGAATATCTCGAAACCACTTCCGGACGCCCCTTTTTTTCCCTTCTAAATTTGACATTCGCTGATTAAAACTTGGATTTAATGGAAAAGGATCGATCCGGAAAGACCTGATTTTGATCCTTGTGCTAGTGCTTGCATGCATTGAGCCGGTTTTCACAATGAAATAAGAACTCTTGTACTTGCGTCTTTGCTTGCGTCGCAAGTGAAAACACAAGCTCTCCATTCAAATGCTTTGCCCAGTTTCCGAGCGGCACACGAACACCTAGGCTCAAATTTGCTTCTGCAAAGGGAAATAAACACGTAAGTTAGGGGGACAGATAGCAAACTGAATAAACCGCCGGTTGCTTGGCAACGAAAAAGTCAATCCGACCCTGTAAAAACTAGTAATATAGTGTTGATATTGCTACAAGAACTGAAACGTACAAAAAGACCCGACGCAGATCAATAGAAGTGATTCCTACAGGAATATTAGAAATGTAAGTCAAAAGCGAATCTAGTTCAGCTCGTAATATTTACAATAAGACGTTTGTAAGTTTCTTGACCAACGTTTGGTTATTCATGGCGCCATTAGCCTTAGGGCTGCTAGACCAATCGCGTGTATTCTTTGATGCAAGTTATATTATGGTACTTCGTTAATCATCAAGCTCAAATTTAAATGCAAAATCTCAATACAAGTCAATGAATTTTCGACACCCAGCTGATCAACATTTACACAGCTGTTATACTGCATGATTTCCAGACGTTTGGCGAGATCGATCTGCGCTTCGATGTCTTCAAGGTTTAGGCGTCCAAATACATAAATCAATAGATATGTAATTGTTATTATTGTTTTGTAACTGATTATAATAATACACTACTCTCTGGAGGCCTAGACAATTCTAAATAGATTCATTATACTGAAACTGTAGTTTGTTTTGAAAAACCAAAACTATCTGCACACTTGGTCATATTGCAGCAAACAAACAAGACGGTCATTGACAGTTATCGCTTGCTAACCTTTCGGCGCTCTATGTGGGGGAATTTATACTGACTGGAAAGGTCATGAAATGTCTTAAAATTAAAAATGCGTCAGAAGATCCAAGCAGAACGTCTTTTACAAAAAGAGCGCGAAAATAAAGAAGTATCGCAAAAGTTAATTGCATTATTTCATATCATTATTTCACTCGGCGTAAATCATATATTTCCCGCCAATTCCATTCCACAGGATTTAGTAATAATAATAATTAATAACAATAGTGTATTATTCCGCATCATGTATTGTTATTAATGAGTTATGGAATGACAACACTGGCCTGGGACAAACCCAGACCAGAGTGCGAACAATAATGATGCTCAGGTTTTGTAGTGTCAACCCGGCTTGCTCGAGGGTGGGAGGGCGGGTCAACTGATCGTACTTGGTTGATGGTTGTAACCAAAGTGTCACCTCTTTTCCCTTTATACTAGCATCATGCCCGTGGGAATGTTCATTAGCAATACCCATGGGAATAATTTACATATTCAAATTGACTTTGAATAGAAACCTTATTTTCGGGTATCTTACAATAGACCTTTTTAGCTTCGTATGCAAATTGCCCATTTCAGACTACATGACATTCCCTTGGGAAATGTTCTTTTGTTAAAATATTTACACATGAAAGAATTAACTCCCAAGAGTGGCATCACATGGTCTGAAATGGGCACAACAAACAACGAAGCTGAAAAGGTCTATTGTTGCTTGACTGGTGTGTTATTGTAAGTGCCGCAAGTGAAGCAGACAAGGTCTTTGGTTTTTTCTTGTGCCTCATTTTTTGTTCCGTAAGTATATTTCTTAGTATTTTTCGTATTTCTCGCTACTTTGCAATGTCGTATTTAGCATCTCACTTACTTAGTATCTTGTTATATTTATTTGTTTTGTAGAAACCGTTATTAGTATACAGAGTCAATAAATTTCCAATGTAACGCGTTTGCGACTGAACATAAGGTTACAGCAAGAGACCTTCATGGTCTCTTGGTTAAAGATACTAAATAGGGTGTAAGATTGTAAGCTGCACGGCTGCTAATAGCGCCTTAATATGCAGCCCGTAAAGTCCTCCACTGGTCACAATTGTAAAGCGCATCGAGACAATGTATAATGCGCTATATAAGAACTTAATTCCCATTAAGAAAAATCAGTTTATCTATTGTTTTTATCTTGGCTTCTTTTTAGGCGAGATGATTCAGTAAAATGGAACAAAGTCCAAAGCAGCAGTACAGATGCAAAAATGGGCATACTCAATACGTGTCAACTCAGGACATCGAAGAGGAGTATAAAGAAACCGAAGAGTTAAGTAAGAGGTTAAGAGAAATATATGGACCGATGGGATTTATGCCTGTTGGACAGTATTCTGCATTCGTGAAAGTCGAACGTAAATGCGAAACATGTCTAGCGTTGGTAGATGTCACCATCGAAGTGAATGGAGCTCCATTGTGGAATTATGATTCACAGGACGATTTCGAACCGTGGATTGAAAACTTCTCGGATATTCGCATCCTCCAAGTTTTGCCTTCCAGTTTAGATGTCGTTGGTTATCATTTAGACGAATTTAGAGAAGAACCTTTTTTAGAGCCTGAATTCGATTATTTTCCTGATATCGAGGATGTGGTAAACTCACAGGAAGAAAAGGAATTCGTAAATTTGAATATTATCGCCCAAACAAGAATGAAAAAAGGTTATTGTCATTTGGGTTTGGATTCTCAAAGTGGACGAATTCTCCGTCCTTTGTACCGGCCAAAAGATGGCTGTTGCTGCTGGGACACACCTTTAAAGATTGACAAAACATATGCCTTTAGGGTACTCAATTCCCCCAATGATGGCTCAGAAAGGTTTACACCCCTTCCGCACAGCAATGAAGATTTGCTTGTAGAGAATCAAGCAATAATAATGGCGCCAAACGAACCAAACCCACACATCTTCCATAAACTGGAAAAGCTCTCAAGATCGTCAGTTGAAGAACTTTTTGGACCTGAAATAAAGGAGAATAAGTATGTTGATGAGGGTACCACCTGCCCTTCAGTCGGAGTCCTAAGCTGCATGGGACGAGATCTCGAGTTGATCAGAGATCCTTTTGATTCTAGCAAAAGACGTGTAAAGATCGAGGGGGGATATGAGCCCCGAATCACTGCTATCAATGCTAGAAACCTACCCGAGGAGCTACCAGACAAACCTACTTTGGTCATTCTTGGTTTAGCAAGGCCGTTCGCAGGGACAGAACAAAACCAATTTGTCCCAAGAAGATGTTACATTCTAGTTTTGAGAATTTTGCCGGACCCTTGAATTTTTTAGCTGGCCTTTGACTAGGAGAATAACGTGATATACAAATGAAGGCATGTAGACATGGGTTAAACTTCACTAGGAAGAGAGGGAGGGAAAAGCGCTCTTGCTTGTTGTACAGCCGCCCCTAGCAGGCTAAAATGCTAGAAAACCCATAGAAAAGGCACAGGAAGTCCAAGCTATTTTTTTGTTTAAGGGTCCCGTTCTTTCAAAGACCGAGTAGATTTAGCGCAATTGGAGTTATTTTTATTAATGAAAGATAAAAAAGAAATTCTTGAAGTTTCCTAAAAAAACAGGAAAACGCGACTCATTTATGTATCAACTTCATACATTTGCATAAAGACACAAGAACCGAGATTGGGTTCCACGCAGTGTGGGATTATATTGGGCCAATTCTGTGACGTCACCTTTTTTCTCATTAGCACAATTCCACGCTTCGTGTAAAAATATGGTTCTTAATTATAAATAGTCGTTCTTAGAAAACAAGAGAATTTATATTTCTAATTTAGTAAAAACTACTATAAATTTGAGGAACTTTATTTTAATACGGAAAATTTCACAAATTATGCATGACTGTTTAGCAGCTGTTTGGGTTTAGGTTCATTATATCCAAAAACCTGAATGGTGCTAGAGATTAACTTAGAAGAAACACGTAAAAAACAAATAAAGACTCAAGGAGTAAGAAATTTAGAAAATGACAGCTACTGTTATTGGTGTTAACCGCTGACCTAATGTTTTCCAACACCTTTGACATGTTCAATGGCTGTCCTTTGATATCTTGTATACCTGTCAACCATTGACTCTTCTTCGTATCGTAATACCGGTTGAGGACATTCACAGACCAAGGAATGTTTTTCTTCTTCAGCTCACTGACAAAATACCGACCAAACTTGATCACTTCATCTTCGGTCAAACTTCCTTCCTTGTTGTCTTGTGGCATCCATGCTCCGAGGTAAGTCAGGACACCGGTGTTGGTGGTGAAGTCTGTTGCAGGTGCGATGGCTTTGGCGACATTTTCTTTACCAACTGGTTCACCATCTCCACTCCAGTACTTTTGTCCTCCTTCCTTCTTGTTTGGTCCTGAGGCGTACATGTGCCACTCGGCCATAATGAATTGATCATTCTCATAAATAGTTTGATTGATCTTGTCAAGATCTATCGCTGTCTTCCCTAATGATCCAAGAATCAAGATACGGTTTGCGTTGTTCCCACCCGTTGCACGAATAGCTGCAACAACATCGGATGTCCATTGGTTGTATTTGTCAGTCCTCATGCGAAGACTTTCACTGCAATTTTCCTTTGATCCACAAGTATCTATTCCCAGCTCAGTAAACAGGTTGAAGCTGAGTCTGTGGTTCCTGTCTTTCAGCTTGTTGGCCACCTTCGTCCACCATCTTACGTAATTATGTCGATCTTCTTCGCTTGCATACCCCTCAGCGTGGTGGTGGATCCAGGAGATGATCGGTGCTACGCCAACCTCGAGACATTTATCCACTACTGTGGCCAAATCGTTCAGAAACGAAGTGAAATTGGCAGCGTCGTATGGGGCTGCGTACAAGTCTGCCCGGCAACGAAGCCTGAGGTTTCGGAATCCTTTATCATAGACGTCTTGGATGTTCTGGTCATTGTACATGGCCAACGGTGGATAAGATTTGAACCAGTTAGTCGAAAATCCCTGTCCAATGAGATCTTGGTAATGTGATGGACTGATCGGCTGTGAAACGCTGGTGGTTGGGAGAATAGCACATACGAGGATGATCACTATAGGCATCATTTCGCATCTTGTTGTCTCACGTAGTAAACTTAAATAACAGCTGCCACAACACAGGAAACCCACAAACAAAAATAAGAATAAAGTTTTGATTATATCACAGAAGCTGGTGGATGTTTTCAATGTGTAGTTTGTGGAGTTAACATCAATGGACGCCAACTGGTATACAATTGTTATGATATATATTGACACAAAGCAACCTTTACTTGTATGTTGCGTGACTCTTGCGTGTTTACAACTTGACTGGATGAACTTTTAGTCGTGACGAATTTCCGGGTCCATCTGCTCACAAAAACCGCTTAAATAAAGCAAAAAATTTTCTCCGTGATTTAACCTCCACCTGAAACAAGTAGAACTTTATTTGACAAAAAAATCCTGTCGCGAAGAATAAGTAAGAAAAATATTTGTAGAATTGCTTTTCGTTTGGACGCGAAATTTTATTTTTTTTCTGTTGATAGTTTTGCAAATTGTTTCCTTGAAGGAATGTGTGTATTTGAAAACAAAATATAACTAGTATATTCAATGAAATCGTAAAATTAAAGTGATAGGGCCCGGGAGGAATTGGGACCGAAACTAATAACGGCTGCGAAGGAGACTAGAAACTGATCTGACCACTGAAATATCTGCAAGACAGCACTTTCGTTTTGGCAGCGACAGCAGAAATGTGTGAAACAATTCTGATTTTCGACGGATTTGGATGGTTTATCCTCAAACAACTAAATATCTACTGTAATCTCTGTCTCTGTACCATTACTAGGACAGCTACAGCGGTGTTAATACATCAGGCAGTAATGTAAAAAGGCATCGGACGCTTGATCGTTATTCAAGGTGGAAGGGCCATCAACAACTCTGAGGTTTAAAAGCAATCGAGCTGTAAGTGAAGAAATCTGTAGAAAAACACAACGATAAACACAGGTGAGCATGATTATTGTACATGAAGAAAAATACACTGAACTGCGCTTCTTTGACGTAATTTCTACGACTGTAAAATAGCGAAAAGTTAGGCTTATTGTAATTCCGTAGTAATAGATCCGAACACGTGACTCAGATGACCACGTAAAATAGCGATCATGTCTCTCCACACTACCTAACCGACCTAACACTGCATCGGAGGGACGTAAAAGAACCGCTGAGGACGTAAAGAAACCCTGGCAGTGACCACCCTCAGTGTCTGGCCTTTACTAATGATTTCTTAATGGGTTGATTGTGGGATGGGGATGGGAATTTTAAGAGTTGGGAATTGGGACTATCCAATCAGTGCTCTCCGTAAAAACAAGTTTAAAGGCTGTTTGATCCCTTTTTCTAGGGAGAGTTCTGATTGGATAGTTATGAAAAATGTCAACAAAAAAAGTGTTAATGGTTCGAGTGCCCGCACTGCTAAGAGTATTTTAACAGACACAACTGACAATGCAAATTAGATAAGGGCCGCTGATCAATATTTAGTCAGCAGTGAAATGCCCACCCGTTCGGGCAATATTCAGCTAGGTGATACAAGAAAATGTAACTAGCCAATCAGCGCGAAGCTAACAAGCTCAAGTTGTTAGCATAACCCATGACGGGAAAAAATTGCGCACCAATGACTGCCTTAGTAGGGTAGGACACGGCAAATGTTTTTCAGTATAAACAAACTTGGAACTAGAATTCAAATTTCTCTCATTACAAACGCAGGATCCAGTGTTTCTAAAATACTGAAAAGTTATTATCAATAAGATTATTTTTTCTTCTTTCACTATGCGGAACTCAACTATGGTCAAATGCCCGGGGTATGTCCGGGGGGATGGGCACCTTAGGAATTGACTCGTACATTTCTCTTTCTCGTCCATGTTTTCTTTTTCCTTTATTTCTCAGTTATGTTTTTCTTACTCCTTCTTTTACTTTTACTTTTCTTTTTCGTTATTTTCTGGCCTTGTTATTGACGACTTTGCTTATATTTTTGCAGCTAAATCTAAATCCAAATTGGACAAATATCATGTCATCGGAATCGGGAAGCGACGGCGAGTGGTATATTGAGGAAGCCAGAGAACAGTATGATGAAGATGACCTACAAGATAGACTCTCAGACGTATTTGATCATGACCATGAACCAGATGAATGTGACTATTTTCCAGAACCTGGATATGATGATGACCATGAGCCGGATGAATGTGACTATTTTCCAGAACCTGGATATGATGATGACCATGAGCCGGATGAACGTGACTATTTTCCAGAACCTGGATATGATGATGACCATGAGCCGGATGAATGTGACTATTTTCAAGAACCTGGATATGATGATGACCATGAACCAGATGAATGTGACTATTTTCCAGAACCTGGATATGATGATGACCATGAGCCGGATGAATGTGACTATTTTCCAGAACCTGGATATGATGATGACCATGAGCCGGATGAATGTGACTATTTTCCAGAACCTGGATATGATGATGACCATGAGCCGGATGTATGTGACTATTTTCCAGAACCTGGATATGATGATGACCATGAGCCGGATGAATGTGACTATTTTCCAGAACCTGGATATGATGATGACCATGAGCCGGATGAATGTGACTATTTTCAAGAACCTGGATATGATGATGACCATGAGCCGGATGAATGTGACTATTTTCCAGAACCTGGATATGATGATGACCATGAGCCGGATGAATGTGACTATTTTCAAGAACCTGGATATGATGATGACCATGAGCCGGATGAATGTGACTATTTTCAAGAACCTGGATATGATGATGACCATGAGCCGGATGAATGTGACTATTTTCCAGAACCTGGATATGATGATGATCGTGAGCCGGATGACTATGACTATTTTCCAGAACTTGAATTCTTTGACGAAGAGCCCCCGGAAGAGCCAATAGAAGAACGTCCTCTCACGATCATTGCCAAGACAAGAATGAACAATGGCTTCTGTCATTTGGGCCTTGATTTCAATACTGGAAGAATCTGCCGTCCCTTGTACCGCCCCCAGGAATGTCTCTGTTGCTGGGATGAACCTTTAGAGCTAGGCAAGGAGTATATTTTTACAGTACTAAGATCCTCTTATGAACCACTTACGCCTTTGCCACACAGCAATGAAGATTTGCTCGTTGACCATCAAGCAAGAAAAATGCATTCAGATGTATCAAGTTCACAAGTCTTCGAAGAACTACAGAACATGGCAAAAACTACGGTGGGAGACATTTTTGGAGCTAAAATAAGGCAACATAAATATGTAGATGAAGGCACCAATTGCCCTTCAGTTGGAGTTTTACATCGCAGAGGTAAGGACCTCCGAATTTTTACTAATCAGTACAACAAAAGGCGTATTAAAATTGGTCCATATGAACTTCCAATTACTGCAATGGAAGATATCCCTGTAAATTTGCCGGACCATCCCAATACTCTGGTGATTCTTGGTTTAGGGAGACCATTTGCAGGAACGGGAAATAATTCCTTTAATCCAAAAAGATGCTACATCCTTTGTTTGAGGGTTTTACAGCCTATCTAAACAGTAAAGTTTTGAAAACAAATTTTGAAAAAGGGAATAAAAGACTACTTAAGAACAAAAGTCACCACCTTACTTTCATGAATGATCATTTTCAATTTGCCAATTAATTACTGAGTTTGAAATAGAACTCTTGAGATATTTAATCAAAAGTAATGCGGGCTGTAGCTAGTGTTCTGGCAGTAATTTAAAGCTGCAAATCAAGATAGGAATTATACCATAGTGTTTAAAGTTTGACAGCGAAAGCTTACTCAGAGCATGTGTGACAAGCAGACTTATACATTGGAATTCTTTTTATCCTCCATTTGTTTTTAATATCTTATTGGTTTATTCATTTGCTAGTTATCATTGTTATGTTATTCTATATTTGTAGTTTAGCTTGATTTTAGTAACTCTTCAGTAACTTTCATTACACCACAGGGAGCCCACAGCCACTGGTATCATTGTTATGTTATTCTATATTTGTAGTTTAGCTTGATTTTAGTAACTCTTCAGTAACTTTCATTACACCACAGGGAGCCCACAGCCACTGGTATCATTGTTATGTTATTCTATATTTGTAGTTTAGCTTGATTTTAGTAACTCTTCAGTAACTTTCATTACACCACAGGGAGCCCACAGCCACTGGTATCATTGTTATGTTATTCTATATTTGTAGTTTAGCTTGATTTTAGTAACTCTTCAGTAACTTTCATTACACCACAGGGAGCCCACAGCCACTGGTATCATTGTTATGTTATTCTATATTTGTAGTTTAGCTTGATTTTAGTAACTCTTCAGTAACTTTCATTACACCACAGGGAGCCCACAGCCACTGGTATCATTGTTATGTTATTCTATATTTGTAGTTTAGCTTGATTTTAGTAACTCTTCAGTAACTTTCATTACACCACAGGGAGCCCACAGCCACTGGTATCATTGTTATGTTATTCTATATTTGTAGTTTAGCTTGATTTTAGTAACTCTTCAGTAACTTTCATTACACCACAGGGAGCCCACAGCCACTGGTATCATTGTTATGTTATTCTATATTTGTAGTTTAGCTTGATTTTAGTAACTCTTCAGTAACTTTCATTACACCACAGGGAGCCCACAGCCACTGGTATCATTGTTATGTTATTCTATATTTGTAGTTTAGCTTGATTTTAGTAACTCTTCAGTAACTTTCATTACACCACAGGGAGCCCACAGCCACTGGTATCATTGTTATGTTATTCTATATTTGTAGTTTAGCTTGATTTTAGTAATTTTTCAATAACTTTCATTGCACATTAAACTAGATATAAGCAGGGGCAAATCCAGAAATGAAAAAAGTGACGATATAGTGACATCATCAATAATCCTGATCTGACTTAAATAATTTCTAATTAGATTTACTTGGGGGTGTCCGGTGTACCAATGAACCCCCCCCCCCCCCCCCCCCGATCCACCACTGTAAAGGGTTTTAAACTAGATATAAAGGATTATACATCGGATGTAATCAGTGAGAAAAAAATCAGAAAACATGAATTAGTTACATTACAATACAATATGTTTATTTAGTACCAATAAATTTACAATATTTCATTTAAAAGATGAAGAGTTTTTTCAGTGCAACATGATAAGGGGTACTAGCTATCGGCTACAATAACCACTGGGGTAACCTTGGTAAATAGCTGACTTGATTACTTTCATGAAATGGTCATTTGGAAAGTATTAAATTAGTTGTTGCTGACCTAAAGGAGATGGAATAATGATCGAGTTAGAGGTTGAGTTGAGTTGAGTTTGAGTTAACATGAAGTTATCAACTGAGTTAACAAAAATAAAATAACAAAACGTTATTAACTGAGTTAACAAAAATAAAATATATACAGCTGACATAATTTAGCATTTCTATGTATGCGCAGCTAACAGGATATTTTGGCCATTTTTTCCCATTTCGACCATTGACCGTTTTCTATAGCGCTTTCATTATGTCTGGTGTTATATCCGCCGAGAAAGCTTTTTTTTTTTAAATCGACCAATTTACAGACGTTTGTATGACTGGGGGTGTAATTCATAAATTTTAACTCGTTTGAGTTTTTTTTGGACCTGAAATAAAGGAGAATAAGTATGACCAAACTTGATCACTTCAACTTCGGTCAAACTTCCTTCCTTGTTGTCTTGTGGCATCCATGCTCCGAGGTAAGTCAAGACACCGGTGTTGGTGGTGAAGTCTGTTGCAGTACTATTTCAGCACCAGAATCAGAAAATCTCGATTTTTCCGCTTAATCTACAAGGATAATACAAATGACATAAAAATAATAAAACAGAAGTTCAATTTTTATATTCAGTTAGTGTCATGTTGCACACAATGTTGCATGCAATGTTGCACCGTGTGTCGGAGCCTTAACAGCTTTCGCCTATTACTGCAGGCCCTTAAATCGCTCAAAATTGAATTCGGCTGAAACTTTCCTGGAATAATCTTTAAGGGTCTAATAAACACTGGCCAAAGATTTTTCTTGATATTCCGATGAGAAGTGTTATATTTTTGTGAATTTTTAAAGGATTCAGTGACGTCATTTACTCAACACCATACATCGCTCTATACATTTCCCTATATTTTGTTATCAAAATATTCGCTCGTCTCATACTCATGCTCATTACTGAAAAAGAGTATTAAAAATCAATTGTCATCACAATAAATGTCAGTAAAGTCTTTCCGCTAACCTTTGGGCTTCATAGCCAATAAATCAAGAAGTTATTTACAAAGAAATCTATGGAGCGGTGTTTAGTGTTGAGTAAATGAAGTCACAGACTCCATTAAAAATTCGTAAAAATATAATACTTCCCATCAGAATATCAAGAAAAAATTTATCTTGGATAGGTAGGATATCTGATTTTTGATTCAGGAAAAGGAAATCCAAATCCATCAACTAATTGAAATCCTGTTTTCAGCATAAAAAATCATGCTAAATAGAGTGTAAAAAGCCGGTTTTCCGTTTTCTGAAACAGAAATCTGAAATAAGTCTTTTACGATTCTTGTTTTCTGATTCTAATAATCAGGTTGGCCGTAAAACATCCTGATTGTAACTAGTAACTCCCCCTAACTAAGCAAAGCACCGATACGTCTTCACGCATAATGGCAAATTTGAGCCGTGGTAGAAGTTGGAAATTAAATTGATTGCTACTCTATACTTAATCATCCAGTGAGCAATGATTTTGAAGTTGCCCATATCTCAATAATTTGCTTAACTCTTTCAATTGAAGTTTTCCCCTTCAATTGACCCTGTTTCTCTAACTCCTCTGCAGCACACAATGCTCCTTCCTCGTCCACATCTGGTGGATGTGCCACTTGGCATCTTTGATATTGAAGTTGCTTTATGGCCCCTATTAATTTTTTCAGCTCGATCCAATTGATTTTTTTCTTTAACTCTCCCAATTTTCCTCGTGCTTCTCGTTTTTCTTTGTCGTTAAGTAAATATTTATCATCGATATCGTTTTCTATGTCCTTGATCTTATAAAACTGTTCTTTAGCACAGCAGCGTTCAGGTATCACATACCGGTATAAGTTCGTTTGTAACTCGAAACAAAGTTGTCCAAGATAGAGCTTGTGCTGATCCTGCATGAGTTTTTTGCAGTCTTTTGAGTTATTATTCAATTCTCTATTTTCCTCTCTAAGTTTCTTATTCTCGTCTTCGTTCATTTGGTATGCAATACGGTAATGTTCCAATTCTCCCATTTCTTTCTTATAGCTTTCCTTTAGCTTTTGCATATTCCTATCCTCAAATTCACGCATGTCGTCTTTGTAGCCGTCTTTCAATTCTTGCATTTTTTTCTGGTAGCTCTTCTCATTTTCTTCGATTGTAATTCTCAATTCTTTCATTTCTTTCCGCTGGCTTTTCTTGCTTTCTTCGATCGTATTTTCCAAGGAATCCATTCGCGCATCCTTCTTTTTAAGCTCTTTCTTCAATTCTTCTATTTCTTTTTTAAGCTTGATTATTTCCTTTTCCAACTGATCTTTCTTTCCCTTGAGATCTTCAAATTTTTTATTAGCTTCTTCTTTTTCTCTAACCTTTTGATCATTCAACTCCTTTATTTCGTTGTCATTTTCTATAGCTTTTTCTGTTAAATCTTTGATTTTTAGATCTTTTTTCTTGATTTCCTCTATAAGTCGTTCACGTTCCGGGTCTGGCATGTTTAGGTGTTCAGGCAACCCTTCAAGAGCTTGGAAAAACAACAAGTAAAATTAATCACTTAAAGAAATATGTTCCGCGCTGCTTAGATTCCAGTTGACGAAAGTCAAGAAATAAAACTTTAAACTTATTTAAACTTAAAGAGTTTCACTCGCTGTGATTGGTCGAGCGACCAATGATTATTTAACACTTGTTGACGGGGACCGAGGGAAACATCGCCGTCGAGGGATCACAAAACACACTGCTTTCCCGAGATTCCCGTCAATAAGTGTTTTGTTATATACCAACTGTCAAAGAACACAAAAGAAATTATTTAATTTTTTAATTACTTGACATTAAAAATTTTAAAAACTCTTACGTTTTCGGTGAAATTATTTCCGGTTTTGTTATTTCCCGGGAAATGACATATTATTGCCCGCTGGAAGCCGTTGCCAGGGAAACATCGAAACTTATTCACGTTCACGTGATCGTCCAATAAGAGTACGAGAAAATGGACAGTTGGTATATAACAATCATCGATATTCATCACTTCGCCTTCAGTGAATAATAAGTGCTACTATGATCAAATTTTTGATTTGCTGTTTTTATCCATGGATTGAAAGACCTTTGATAGTGAAGTGAAACGTCGCTTTCCTTTTTCAAATCTCTTTTTCTTCCAAAGATATTGGAGTTGAAAAAATGGCGGCCATTGTTCCTGATGACGTCATATTCGCAATACTTGACCAACCTAGAATTACGCTTAGCTATATCTCAGCCCAATTTCAATCGAAATCAACCAAATAAAGCATTATAGCAATCTAGCTGTTCTTCAAAATTAATTATGCAGATCAGTTGTCATAGAAACAACCTCGGTTCCAGGCCACCCCTACCCAAAATTCAAGTTTTTGACATTTCTACCTTTATAAAGAGATGGTATCAAATGAGGCTTGGTAAACATATCTGTTATGGTCATACGCAAAAATTCAGTCAAACAATTTCTGCTCAAGTTGAAAAATAACAAATCAATCGCTGGAAATCTAAAAATGTTGTTAAGGGCCTGGACACCAGTACAGTAAAATCTATTGAAGCGAACCAGGCTTGAAAGTAAACTGTGAGTTGAGAATATGACGTCATCAAAGCCTTAATTAGCATAATCTTGAAACTCGAATATCAGTATTAGTATCAGTATTACAAAGAATGGTCTGAACCCAGGTGAATGGATATTTTTCGAAGTAACAATATAATAATAATAATAATAATAATAATCGTAACAACATTGCCATGCATCATACCAAGACTGGCCATGCAATTAATTGGGAATCTAGTGAATGTCTTTCTTATTGTAACAATAAAAAGCAACGCTTCGTACTTGAGAGTTGGTTTACCAAGTTTGAGCAGAATCCACTCAACCGCTCAATTAAACTACCCACGCCATACAACAGACTATTAAACAGAAACTGAAGCGACGCCAAGTCAGCGACGCGCATCTTTTCACAACCTTACCTATTGTTCTATTGTTCTATTGTTTATTGTGGCAGTATAAATAAGACCCATATCTGATTTTTTCTTCACTAGACTCTGAAGATGACTTCCGCACAGGTTGTCGAAACGTCAGTCACATCAAACAGTCCTTCTCAGGACTACATCCACCCGGATGATCATTATACAAATATTGTCTCTTCGAGAAATATTGTTACTTCGAAAAATATCAGTATCAGTATCAGTATCATTCCACTATGTATCAACTATTAGTTGAACAGTGGGGACTATGATGAACCAAAGTTCTGTCTTAAAAGTCCATTGAAGACTTGTCTGTCTTTTGTGGATTTTTTAGCCTGTTCTTTGTCAACATTAAGAAGTTGATTTAACTTGATCCAAGGATCTCTGACATATTTAGCTGTTGGGTTCATGAACGACAATGGTTTCGTTAGATTGGAATTATGTCGTCTACATATATGCGCAATATACTTCAGATCTCATATCTCGCGAACTAAAAATGCCATCGCCAGAAATTCCGAACCATTTTGGGCGGAGCTTATTATTCATGATTTTTACCCTGTCAATCAAGCAATTGTGTAGATTCGATTGTGATTGGGCTATTTGATCATGTGACAATTGAATGTTTACCTCTCCGGTTGCAATAATAATGGCGTCTCGACGAGAAAAGGGGTTTTATTCGGAATTAAATAGCACTTCCACAGTTGATATTTTACCCAAGATTTTAAGCAAGATTGAATAATCGGAATAAACAACTTTTAGAAGAGTTCAGTGTGGAAATGCGCTTCATCTTGTACTCCAAAGACAAGTTACATCTCAAGATGGAGGCAGAAATGGAAGCCCTGTTAATGCTAAACTTCACCTCGTAAAACTGAGACGAAAATTTGAATATTCCTTCTGAAATTTCGGAAAATGCTCAAGACATACTCCCTCGATCGATTGGAAGTTCGGGAAGGAAAAAGTGTTTGACTATTTTGAGCTGAGAGCCGAAGATGTGAGACCAGGTTCAGGTATTCTTATGATAATCCATTGTAATGGCTGACTATTATAGTCCTTGGCATTAATATGTAATTACCGAGCTGAAAACTATCACCAACGGGATTAATGAGATCAAATGAAAGTTCGAGTACACTTTATTGTTTTTGTGGTTCGGGCTGGCTTATTTATCCAGTTAAAATTAAAATATTTTACTTACTTTATCGAAATTTCTCAATACTTTTTCATGACTTTAACTGCGCATGTCCATTCGGAATTTCTGGCGATGCTAACTTTTGTAAACTACTTTAACATGTGTTGAAATACTAAAAATTGAAGACATTGTAATTTGATCGCAGTAGCATTTGAAATAATCATGTGCATAAGCTTAGATTTCGTACATATTCTGTCTGTGTAAACAGTAACTGTTGTCAGGGTAAATCTAGAGTACAACATAGCAAAATATTTTGTTTTTCAAAACTGAATCACGTCTTCAATAAGAATCTCTCGCATCGATCTTTCTAGACCTGATACTCAGGCTATTACTAGTAAGATACCTAGCACATAAATTCCCAATATCGTCGTTTTCAAAGCAACTTCTGATTCTCAGATTCAGTATGGGTAAATATTTGATGACCTCGTTTGGTACTACGTTCGCTGCGTTGAGACATGCATGCATGCATTGCTTCTGTATTTATATCGAAAAAAATAATTGGAACGATAAACTATTTCAAAACAAGTAGATCGATTTGGCGGGGAAAAAAGAAAAAAAATTAATTTGTGCGATAATTCGAACGGCGCTTAACTGAACAACTAGTAAAGGATTCTTCAGACAACCTGAAGTAGAACGCGCATGTAGAAGCTATATGCAAAAAGGTTGAGTCTCACCGAAGAATATGCTAATTTTCTACTTGACATGCATACGTCCTGTACTAGAATATGCGTGTCCAGTTTAAGAAAATTTCTATTATGGACCATAGTTTTAATTATGAACTTTGGAACAAGACCCCGATAGAAATCAAAAGACTCAAAAACGTTGAAACAATTTGAAGAAAGCATCAAAACCTTTCTTTTTCGTGACGCATTTCAAAAATTCTGTAAATAATGAACCACTTGGTACTGTCTAAAGCGCTATATCATTATCATTTAATTATCATTAGTTTTTGAGTTATCCATTTCTAGTATAATATGTATATTATAGTTTATATTCTTTTTTACTTTAGTTCTTATGTATTTCATTATTTACATCTATTATTATAAAGTATGTTGCAATTCAGCCGGCCTGGGGTCTGCAATGATATTACTAAATATAGCTATCTATCCATCTTTCAATCTTGTAGGGAGTTACCATGTTGTTCAAAAACTCGAAGAACTATTCTTTTTTTCTTTTGATCTACTCGATATCATTCTTTTTTTAGAATTCGCCCGATATCTCTTTTATTTAGTTAGTCAGCAATTTCAAAATCCTAATTAAGACCTTGGATCCATAGAAATTTCTCCAAAAAAGAAATATCAGAACCATAATACATCATTTCCACTCGTTAGACTGCCAGAAGACAAATACATGTATAATTTCCTATCGCCATTTTTTTTCTTACCGTATTATATCAACATGAAAACCTCGCAGAACCACTGCCAACAAAGATGGTCGTCTAGCAAATCTGCGAAATACTTCTGTTTCCTTCTCGCTCTGGATTTTGCATCCCTTGGCCGCTTCGGTAAGCTGTGTTTGGATTGGCTGTTACAGCTCTCTAAAACCATGGTATGACAGCTAAAATTCTTGGAAGTTGACCTGCAGGGGATCGCGGGGATTCTCACACGCAAAGATATCGATGACGTCACCTCCTATGTTTTCCCGCTCACTTTAACGCGCGTTACAACAAGCCAAAATCAGTCAAAATGGCATTTTTGTTTGTGGATGTGTCCATATAATAAAAAGAATGCACTCGTGAAATATTTTCACCACTCGAAGATAAACTTCATATCTTGGCGCCACTGTGTATTATCCTCTATATATGTTAGGACTGTATTAAGAAATACAGCAATATTTTTTTTGCGTCTTAAGAGGCTTCAAACATTCGTTTGACTTGATTATTTTTGGGATCTCAGAATAGGCCTGTTTTCTTTTGAGATCCCTTATTTCACTAATTCCCTTAGGAATCAAAAGAAATTTGTTTTTTCTTATCGTGCTTTTCAAAAATCCGCAGTGGCTCATTCTGATCCCGCAGTGTTGTCGGTTATAGGTTATTTATTTTTAATCATTTTGTTCAAAATTTGAAAAGAAAATGGAGATGTTGCGGCATCTGGAATTTTTACTAACGCCTTGGTGCTTAAGCTACCCAGAAACTCAAACCACAAAAAGCTGTTGCTTCCTGCCGCGGGGAATAACAGGATCGTTTCAGGATCCGAGTGGAACTTTATCTAATTCTTTTTAAGTAAGGTAGACTAGTTATACATCGTATTTACCAATAACGGCATCACAGGAGTCAATAGGTAATAGAGTGAATCTGTGCAGAGAGAAATGCTAAGGAACTGAATCATGCATTTTCATTGCTAAAATCAACAACAACTTGAAAATATTCATAGACGTCTTGATAAACTTTGATAGTGCGTTGTTGATTTTCTTGATATTTCCCTGATGACATAACTGCGTTACCATGATGAAGTGCGAATAAATATTTACATATAGAACAGTTGACACGATCGTATTTTTTTGATGCCGATGCTACTTATTGAATAGCCATAAATAGCTTCCTCGAGCTCATTAATTGCTCTTCATCGAACTTAATAGTATTCTTCATAATTGTGGTATATATTCTTGCTAAATCAGTTTAGAAGACAGCCAAACAAAAGAACTACTGTGTATCTCGACTTTAGAGAAACGAGCTTCGGCGAAGGAGCCAGAGATTGCAGAGAGGTCGATTTGAAAAGAATTCAGAGATCCATTTAATTGAAGTAAGTAGTTTACAGCCAAAACCGTTGTATCGCGCGGATTGATTTAAAATTCTTCACTCGGATTGGGTTTTTCCTAGCCGTCAATAATTATGCAAATTAGAGGTTGAACAAACTTGCTCGATTGCTTGCACAGATTACGCCATTACAAAGTGCTTGAAATTCAAACTTCTTCGATCATTTAAAAATAATCGATAGTGTTCTAAGCTTTAAATCGAGGGGGAGAATTGTTTTTCAGCCTTTTTTCCTGTCAAGTATTCAAGCTATTGCCATGATAATGGAATGCTGTACTAGTAATGGTCTCCCGTGAGAATCTCGAGCTGTGCATTAGTAGACAAGGTAGAATATTTTGCTTAAAATGTTCAAAAATTTCTTTTGAAAGATAGATTTTTGCAATTCAGAAACTGGTTCGTATAGCTAGTAATACCGAGCCTGAGCTGGTTTCCATATAACAGCTGTAAGAGCAATAAATTTATTTACAGATTACGATCGCAGGGATGTTGTTTTGCATTTCAAACCGAGTAACGAGTTCACAATGGACGATTCTAGGGCTTTGAGAAGATTAGTAATATAGCAGGGGCCGGTTGTACGAAGCCTGAATAGCGCTATTCAGCGGATAAATCCTTATCCAGCGGATAAAACCTATACAAATTCTATACAATGGATAACTCTTATCCGGTGGATAACTTTATCCAGGTTTCGTACAACCGGCTCCTGAAGGTTAAATATCATTATTGTGGAGTTATTTCAATTATTATATTTACAATCTGATTTCCACCGTTTAGCACAAGTTCTATGTATGGTCAAGAGACACATGTTCTTGATGTTTCGATGTTGGAGTTTTCATCAAGGTTTTTCAGCCTCATGCAGGAATATATTGCTTATTTCCTAAGAATATTCATGGGCTCGATCTTACGAAGATATTTTTTCTAGAAATATCGTCGATTCGTCTTAGATTATCTAGAAAAGTTTGAATTTGAAACACTCTTTAATGGCGGAATTTGTGCAAGCAATCGAGCAAGTTTGTTCAACCTCTAATTTGCATAATGATTGACGGCTAGGAAAAACCCAATCCGAGTGAAGAATTTTAAATCAATCCGCGCGATACAACGGTTTTGGCTGTAATGTACAATTTTCATTATCTTATACTATTTTTGAACAGCATATTCATGGCGAAAAACAAAATGGCGCCGGAACAGCAATTTTGAATCATGCGTAATCAAACCATATGCTAGACCAGGTGCCAAAAAATAAAGAGAGTTGATATAAGTTGACAAAGATATTTTGGAATGTTCGCCTTAAGCATTTAGGAAATGTTACCTAGAAAGCAGTCAAATATCAGAGATTCATGTGAACAGAATAGAATCGAACACTTCACTTCTCAGTCATGATCGATCAGCGGTCTCTAATGGTCTCTAATCGATGAAGATTTGAAATAAATGGCAACTAAAACTCTTAGATTGGCGTTTCTTCATTAAGTTCTGAGATTATAATTATTTTATTAATTCGGTTTTTCTGAGTATCTCTCGGGCCGCCGTAACTTTCAATGTGCGAAAATCACGGCTTTAGAATATTTCGGCGAATTACTTGAAATCTAACAGATTGATTTTCTTTAAAATAGTTGGAATCGTTTTGCAATAGCTTGAAGTTGATGATGTCGTTTGCCGCTTGTCTAGGTCTCATCGAGTTTTAGAGTTATTCGATAAAAAACAATGTCAACAATATTTGTTTATCGTTGCCAAGGTAACGTCAATCAAGCTAAAACTAATATCATTTTAAAATTTCATCTTAGCTCTATAACTGGTCCAAAACTCAAGTATATAGGTATAAGTTAAGACTATGAATAGGCCAAATGAAAATGAAAAGAATGTCAACTTTTTTTTTTTATCAAAAAATTCTTGCCAATTACGAAACACATTATTAACTAAAGAAAGTAAATGGAAACGTTGAGCAGAAAACCGAGAACATTAAAGAAGATAGTGTTTAACGGTTTCATCTTCACCACTTTGACAATCACATTCCTGGCTAGTTTTACGATTTATGAGAAATAAATAAGAATTCAAAGCATAGCAGCCAAGGCGCAGCCTTGTATGTAGCACTGCAGCATAACGAGACAGTATAGTAAATATATATGTTTCTTCAATAAAGACAATGAGCCTAAGTTTCGAACAAATAAGTCCAAAGAATTCCAAGCCAATACAGATGAAGGAAGAATGGACTTTTTAAATATTTCGGTGCGAGCATTGATAAGCACATAATAATCACTATTTCTCAAAGGAAATCTAGACATTTCACAAACTAACGGAGGAAGTAACTTTTTTTACATAAAGTGAGGAAGCTTTTAGGCGTAGGCACTGAACCTATTTTGCGATTCAAACATATTTTTTCTTCCAGGTACCAACAGGTAAAATCCGAATAATTCAAATATTTTACGATAATACGACTCAATTATGATTATGAAAACCAGATTGGCAAACACTGATTTTAGATTAATAGCCACTTGCAGTTGAGAAAGTTTGGTTTAAAAGCTGAAAGAATAATAGATGCTATAATAATTTTGAGTATATTTTTAAAAAAGACTGAAATGACCCGACCTTGATATGTTTGGATTCGGTATCGTAATTGGCAGCCGATCAATCATTTCGAGGCAATGCGTTCAAACAGGAATTTACTGTAAGCTCCAAAGGTTAGTACACTGCCCTCAACAGAGCGTATTTTTCCGGGTTTCTTTCTAACAGGAACTCGATGTCCGTCTTAGATTACACGCACTTATCAAGTGAGTTTATGCGTTTCTACTTTTGACCTTCTTGGACACATTTTCGCTTTTAACTGAGTTGCCTGTGGGCAGCCCAGTCGAAAAATGAGGCGCTTTTTTATTCTTTTCTTTTTCGGGCGTCGGAAAATCGAAAGATTGCGCAATATGACGTCACTACATTCCTCAATGAAATGTCTTGGTGGACGCCGTCTTATTTCCGGTCATAACAGAGCATGCGCACAAGTACTGTACTAGTGTTATTGTCACGAATATCAAATGTCATGTCAATGTATGGAATGATTTTCATATGTCTAGTAGAAAAATAAGTATTTGCCCTGAAATAAATGTTTTCTCATAGAAAATGTATTACGTTTTACACAAAATCACAATGAAATGGAAACTGTAAGTGGTTATAGCTCAGCTAGTGTACTTGCATTAATATTTAAAGTAATTAATGTTTTCAAACGTCTCTTTTTTATTAGTCATATACAGATTGGCTTTCATTTTAGAATGTTTTCTACCACAAACATCAAATACTCAAGGTTTGTTAGCTAGGGAGCTATTCCATTCTACCCTAGAAAAACAAATATTATGCGTTTTGGGTTATTAATGATTATAATCTTTAAATAAAATTAAGTTAAATAATAATGATGATTGATAAAATACTAGTGTATTTTTAAAATTTTTCTTCAGATAAATGAAAATGCTAAAACAGTCAAACCATAATCTGGCAAATGGAATGTAAGACAGTTGCGTTGACGCTTGATGATCTGATGCGTGAACGGAATCTGGAAGGACAATGTATTGTAATTGATGCTTTTCAAAAACTCCTTAAGGGTGTAAAATCCAACGAAGATCAAACCAAAGTCCTTAGTAAAGAAAGAGAGAATTGGAAACCTAACCTTAACAAAGAAAGAGGATATTTGACGCTTGGAAGAGAAGAACTTAAGAGCGAAAAAGAGGGCTTGAGCAAAAATCATATTAAAAGTAAGTCTAGGCTAGATTCTTTGGAAAACGCTGTCCAAGATATCAAAACAAACAGGGAGAAAGAAATAAAAGAATTAATTGAAAGCCATGCTAAAAACAAAACACAGCAGGACAGAGAAATGAAAGAATTCAACAAAAGTCATGCCGAAAACATCAAAAAATTGGAGGTTGAGTTTGAGCGACAAATACAAGAAGTTGAGCAACACTTCAAGAAAAAAATCACAGAAATCAAAGAAGAAAAAAAGAAACTCAACCAAGACATAACAACACCGAAAGAAGAAAATGTTGTTATGAGAAATGAGTTGAAGGAATGTGAAGATAAAAATTATTGCCAGTCTTATATTCTGCAAGTATGTTTGAACCTACTGGCCAACATGTTCCACTTTGTGCTGCCTGATCACTTCGCTGAAGATTGGCTTTACAAAGTAAAAGACATTAAAGAAGCTATTGACGATGAAGACTTACTTAAAGACGCCGACGAAAGACAAGAAGCTTTGAAAAGGTGGGAGGGCTTGAAGGAGAAGCTTGGTTGGGAACCTTCTATAGAGAGAACTTTGAAAATGTTACAGAGAGAGGGAAACCCTATGGACTGCGCAGGAGATCTTACCGTTAAAGAAGCAGAGAGAGTTGCCGAAGAGCTGAATAAACAAGGTAGATTAAGAGGAAGAACATCATACGAAAATGTTAAAAAAATAATCGAGATGTGGGAAATATCTATCACTTTGGTTCAGTCATTGCCATAAATAAGTATTTTTAAATGGCACGAACTTAATTATAAATTTGTTGCGAATGGCCCTCAAATAAATGGAGAAAGGAATTTCCGAGGGTCTCAAGGGGGGGGGGGGAGATTAGCCTTATACAGCTAGATACATACCGTGGAATATCCCATGAGTCTCTTTTAGTTTCTAATATACACACGAGCCTTTAGGCGAGATACTAGCTAGATACATACCGTGGAATATTCCACGAATCACTTGTAGTTTCTAGTATACACACGAGTCTTCAGGCGAGATACTAGCTAGATACATACCGTGGAATATCCCATGAGTCTCTTGTAGTTTTTAGTATACACACGAGCCTTTAGGCGAGATACTAGCTAGATACATACCGTGGAATATCCCATGAATCACTTGTAGTTTCTAGTATACACACGATCCTTTAGGCGAGTGTGTAAACCTAAACCTATAGAAATTGTGGAATGCTGAATGCTCATCTCATAAATATAGCAAATCCATAGTTGATAGTTGCAATCCCGCTTGAATTGTATCAAATTGCTAACTTGTGTCACTGCAGTGCATCCCAAATTCACACAAATTCATGTTGACACTCACCAATTCCTACTGGTCTCATATCGACCATTTCATATCTTCCGTTATCAACGTTAATTGAAATAGGTGTATACAAAGAAAATACAAGTGGTATATCCAAGGTATACCACGAGAAACCATTGTATAACCATTTTCCACAGCACAGTAATGTGTTGATTTAACACGCAGTGCATGATGGGAAGGAAGAGTGAAATACCGACGAATATACAACAGTTTTCCTGCTTTCTGATTGGCTGTTTTTTCTATGGTGTGTGATAAATACATAATACATATATTATACATATACATATAATTTATATTCAATATAAGCAATTGTATTGTTCATTTGTATACATTCCTCACCCCGTTGTCAAGGGCTGCTACTAATATTAAAGAATGTATTACAGAACTCGAAACTGGAGTATTCGTAAGTAATTGCCGAAGATTAGTTCTTACAAGTGGTATATGAATTAAATTATTTGTTCTAGTATTGTAATCAGTGTAATTATGGAATTGATCATTCAAGATTAATTGCTAGATAGATAGACAGACAGACAGACAGACAGACTGACTGGCTGACTGATTGAATTGATCGATTGAAACCTTTACTGAACACGGTTGCTCTATCAATATTAACAACAGAGGTCGTAGAACATTGAACATTAATAGAACATTGCATAGATTGCAGTATGTACAAAACTGCGCTGCAAGATATTGCTCCTAACAAATAAGGCATTAAATGGAATGTCATCAGGATATCTATCTGAACTTATTCAACGTTACGTACCGCCTAGGCAATAGCCAATGTGCACGAGCTCGAATTTCTAGCACAAAGCATGATGGGAAACGAGCGTGAGCGTGCGGTGGATGATGGGATTGATTCTTTTTCAGATCAGGAAATCATGCTTTGCGCGCCTAGTCAGATCACCTGGTAGTAACGCTGCATTTGACAATAGCCGGACCCTTACAGTTAGCTTGTACATAGCGTATGGGATCGTGTAATTTTTTATCAATTATGTAAATGTAATATATGCACAAATAAAATATATTGTCATTGTCATTGTCATAATTATCATTATTATTATTATTATTATTATTATTATTATTATTATTATTATTATTACACCTAATTAAAAGAACGTTGTCAAAAAAAATACAAAATAGGAATTAATTATTTTTGGAAAACAGGTGTAATTATTTCACTGTTTTGAAGGTATAGACTGATATTTTTGAGATAATCTTTTTTTTATATAATAATTATAATAATTATATAATAATTTTTTAGTACGTCCTTCTCATTTCCAAGTCCTATCCTATTTAAGTCAGTGACGAGCTGTTTTTGATATCCTGCTAGGAAGTCTAATATAATATTGACTTGAACTATAATATGATTGGGATAGCGTCTCTTCAAGGTTGTTCTAAAATCTGCATACTTTTCCGGTTTTTTTTTAATTCCTTTCAGTTCCTATCATGTGACCAATATTACACACAGTTCCTTCTATGATTATACACTTCTTGTTTTTCTTATCATTACCATTATTTCGGGCTTGTTTGCTCCATTTCTTGGGGTGATATCCTGATGTATTGTTATTATTACTATTAGTATTATTAGTATTATTTTGCTGTACCGCCCTGACTTTGATCGGCCCAGAGGTTGTTTTAGGGTTCGATAAAATTTGATTTCTGCCTGTTGACAAGGCGAAATAGCAAAACGTCAAAGCTCCTTTCTCCGAGCTTCAAAGTGGGGTAAGACGTGGACTATGTACCACATTAGCAATTCAGATCAGATGGCCTACAATTGACTTTGTATTGTGAGATATTAGGGAACTTAAGCAACTCGAAATCTAGAACGGGAACGTCACTGAGTATCTGAACGAGAAAAGACGATATCGTTCTCGCCAGAATGCAATATTCATGCAGCAATTGCACGTTGTTCACGTCTTGAAATCAAGAAGTAACACCTATTTCCAGATCTTCCACTATCATTAAATTCAGTTCTGAAACCCCGGGTCTCACGTCCCCGTCCTAGATTTCGAGTTGCTTAAGTTCCCTAATCATTACCAACGCGAACGTGGATTTTACAGTCCCCTGGCGTTTTCTCTTCAAACTGCAAACTACAACATTCAATAAAAGCTGAATGGGGTGGCATTTATTCCCATAGCGACAATTGCTTTAAAAAGGAATGCATAGAAATCTGAAACAACGAATCGAAGTTTCAAAGACGATTAATGAAACGACTCATTAAACGATTTGTAAATATATCATACAGTTGGCTTCTTGCTGTGTGACCACCTGTCAGCCAATCACCAAGTCTTGCGGTAGAGTATAAACTTTTCCCAGGATATAAGCATTGCACCCAGAAAGCAAATCATTACAACGAGTTGTCCATCAGACGATACTCTTCTTCTCGTTATTGTGAAGATGTTGCCAATTGTGTTCTTCCTGATGCTGGGTGCCTTCTCGACAACCAGTGCATCTGACCCGATTAGTCCAGCAGATTACCAAAGTCTCGCGGGACAGGGATTTGCTACCAACTGGTTTAAAACCATTGAACCCTTGTCGAAGTACAACGACCAGAACATCCAAGACGTCTATGATAAAGGATTCCGAAACCTCAGGCTTCGTTGCCGGGCAGACTTGTACGCAGCCCCATACGACGCTGCCAATTTCACTTCGTTTCTGACTGATTTGGCCACAGTAGTGGATAAATGTCTCGAGGTTGGCGTGGCACCGATCATCTCCTGGATCCACCACCACGCTGAGGGGTATGCAAGTGAAGAAGATCGACAGAATTACGTAACATGGTGGACGAAGGTGGCCAACAAGCTGAAAGACAGGAACCACAGACTCAGCTTCAACTTGTTTACTGAGCTGGGCCTCGATGAGTGTGGAGGAAAGGCAACATGTGGCGAAAGTCTTCGCATGAGGACTGACAAATACAACCAATGGACATCCGATGTTGTTGCAGCTATTCGTGCAGCGGGTGGGAACAACGCAAACCGTATCTTGATTCTTGGATCACCAGGGAAGACCGCCAGAGATCTTGACAAGATTGATCGAACTATCTATGAGAATGATTCCTACATGATGGCCGAGTGGCACATGTACGCCTCAGGACCAAACAAGAAGGAAGGAGGACAGAAGTACTGGAGTGGAGATGGTGAATCCGTTGGCAAACAAAATGTTGCCAAAGCCATCAAACCTGCAACAGACTTCATCGCCAACACCGGTGTCCTGACTTACCTCGGAGCATGGATGCCACAAGACAACGACAAGGGGAGCTTGACCGAAGATGAAGTGATCAACTTTGCTCGTTATTTTCCCGCTGAGCTGAAGAAGGTGAACATCCCTTGGTCTGTGAATGTCCTCGACCGGTATTATGATACGAAGAAGAGCCAATGGTTGACAGGTATACAAGATATCAAAGGACAGCCATTGAACATGTCCAAAGTGCTGGAAAACATCATAGAAGTGATGTAACAGCCTGGAAGATTGCACATCAAAGAAGATCAAGAAACGGATCCCATAAAATTAAATGACTTTAGAAAAAGGTGCAGCAATTATCATAGTGTCATGAGGGAAAACATTTGGGTTTGTTAGTGTTAAAAGTAGTCGGATGTATGGTGGGGAACAATATATTAATAATCGCCTTCTTAAATTTGTTAAATTAAATTTGTTACTCTAGAATAAGATAGTGTAGATGTAAAATGGGGAATTTTGAAAGTGCAAATAGAAAATAACCATGTTGGTCATGATGGTGTGAATGTAATGTATTCATGGTGCTTTTGGGTGGCGGTGTCTCTTATTGTCCTCGATCTGTGATGTTTTCTATATATGTTCAAGGTTTCTTCCCTCCATATTATAAAAGCTTCATTGTTGATATCATGTATGTTATAAGTAATATATACAATATGAGTGGCTGTGTTGTATCACTTGTAAAACTCATGAATAATTAATGATGAAAATACAATAGAAATCATTGTCCGTGGAGGAGGTTGTATATTTGATACAAAATCGTCCTGATTTGCATAACCTTTAACTCCAATTTTCTCAGCCAAATTCATTTTATCTTTAAAATTTTAGTAGAACATGAATGTATACACCTAGACGTTTCATAAGTAATATACAATATTCGTGTCCGTGTTGTATCAGACATACAATCATTCGCCTTCGGCTCGTGGTTGTATATCTGATACAACACGGCCACTCATATTGTATATATTACATATACAACCATGGGCCGAAGGCGAGTGATTGTATGTCTGATATGTTGTTATGCAAATCAGGACGATTTTGTATCAGATATACAACCTCGACGGACAATGATTTCTATTGTGTTTTCCTCATTAATTATTCATGAGTTTTATAAGTGATAAGTTTCGTTTGTCTCACGATTGAGGGTCTTTTGTAGAGAGGACTGCGACGTTTCGACTGAAGCAGTCCTCTCCACAACAAATGAATGAGACTATGATATTTTTCATTCCATTATTTATGTTTGTTACTGAATGTGGACCATAAACTTGTTTTTGGAGCCGCAGAGGCATCCCGCAAGCACCCAGCACCCAAGGTTACGCCGGTACATCCACGTTTCAAATCAAAAGTGAGAGTACTTAGCATATGCAGCAAAAGGCACGTACACTGACTTATTGATATGTTACTCATGTAGTGTACATATAATTGGTGCGGCTTCCCATTAGTAACCTGTTCAAAAAAAGATAGAGACTAAACAAACAAAGACTATTTTTAATTATCTCTTTAAAACTTTGTGTTTCTTGTATTGTTTGTTTTGCGATCTTCGGTTTTATATTCCATGAATTCAGCTGCTTGGTATTTCCATCCAGCACTACTTTCATAGTTACGGCCTCATCTCGGCTTTCTGACCAAACTGCGAAGACAGAAAAATTACTTTTGATTCAAAGACCGCAGAAATCCATTAATATCAAACAATGGGCCATGCATGGCATGGAATATTCTTGGATTTTGATGTTGTAGACACGTCATTAAAAAGCCCGAAAATAACAAATATTCATTTGTTTTGTTTAATTTGAATCTACTCTTTGTTGTCGCAGCATGGTTTTTTAACCTTGTTTTGTACTACACTATTCAATTAAACTTCCTGGTAAAACCATATTTGGCATTGTCACTGTCATACAAATTGTATTGTTTTGATGCTAATGAGAAATGGCGTTTATCAGTCGATTTGAGTAGAGTTGATTATAAACTTTTCCCAGGATATAAGCATTGCCCCAGAAAGCAAATTATCACAACGAGTTGTCCATCAGACGATACTCTTCTTCTCGTGCTTGTGAAGATGTTGCCAATTGTGTTCTTCCTGATGCTGGGTGCCTTCTCGACAACCAGTGCATCTGACCCGATTAGTCCAGCAGATTACCAAAGTCTCGCGGGACAGGGATTTGCTACCAACTGGTTTAAAACCAACGACACCTTGTCGAAGTACAACGACCAGAACATCCAAGACGTCTATGATAAAGGATTCCGAAACCTCAGGCTTCGTTGCCGAGCAGACTTGTACGCAGCCCCATACGACGCTGCCAATTTCACTTCGTTTCTGAACAACTTGACGGCAGTAGTGGATAAATGTCTCGATGTTGGCGTGGCACCGATCATCTCCTGGATCCACCACCACGCTGAGGGGTATGCAAGTGAAGAAGATCGACAGAATTACGTAACATGGTGGACAAAGGTGGCCAATGAGCTGAAAGACAGGAACAACAGACTCAGCTTCAACCTGTTTACTGAGCTGGGCCTCGATGAGTGTGGAGGAAAGGCAACATGTAGCGAAAGCCTTCGCATGAGGACTGACAAGTACAACCAATGGACATCCGATGTTGTTGCAGCTATTCGTGCAACGGGTGGGAACAACGCAAACCGTATCTTGATTCTTGGATCACCAGGGAAGACCGCCAGAGATCTTGACAAGATTGATCGAACTATCTATGAGAATGATTCCTACATGATGGCCGAGTGGCACATGTACGCCTCAGGACCAAACAAGAAGGAAGGAGGACAGAAGTACTGGAGTGGAGATGGTGAATCCGTTGGCAAACAAAATGTTGCCAAAGCCATCAAACCTGCAACAGACTTCACCGCCAACACCGGTGTCCTGACTTACCTCGGAGCATGGATGCCACAAGACAACGACAAGGGGAGCTTGACCGAAGATGAAGTGATCAACTTTGCTCGTTATTTTCCCGCTGAGCTGAAGAAGGTGAACATCCCTTGGTCTGTGAATGTACTCGACCGGTATTATGACACTAAGAAGAGTCGATGGTTGACAGGTATACAAGATATCAAAGGACAGCCATTGAACATGTCCAAAGTGCTGGAAAACATCATAGAAGTGATGTAACAGCCTGGAAGATTGCACATCAAAGAAGATCAAGAAACGGATCCCATAAAATTAAATGACTTTAGAAAAAGGTGCAGCAATTATCATAGTGTCATGAGGGAAAACATTTGGGTTTGTTAGTGGTAAAGGTATTCGGATGTATGGCGGGGAACAATATATTAATAATCGCCTTCTTAAATAATTAAATTTGTTACTCTAGAATAAGATAGTGTAGATGTAAAATGGGGAATCTTGCAAGTGCAAATAAAAATCAACCATGGTTATGAAGTAGTGACTTTTCTGGTGCTTTTGGGTGGCGGTGTCTCTTATTGTCCTCGATCTGTGATGTTTTCTATACATGTTCAAGGTTTCTTCCCTCCATATTATAAAAGCTTCATTGTGAATATCATGTATGTTATAAGCGTTAAGTTTCGTTTGTCTCACGATTGAGGGTCTTTTGTAGAGAGGACTGCGACGTTTATGATATTTTTTATTCCATTATTTGTTTGTTACTGAATGTGGGCCATAAACTTGTTTTGAAACAGAGCCATTCCGCAAGCACCCAGCACCCAAGGTTAGGCCGGTACATCCACGTTTCAAATCAACAGTGAGAGTACTTAGCATATGCAGCAAAACGCACGTACACTGACTTATTGATATGTTACTCATGTAGTGTACATATAATTGGTGCGGCTTCCCATTAGTAACTTTTTCAAAAAAAATAGAGACTAAACAAACAAAGACTATTTTTAATTATCTCTTTAAAACTTTGTGTTTCTTGTATTGTTTGTTTTGCGATCTTCGGTTTTATATTCCATGAATTCAGCTGCTTGGTATTTCCATCCAGCACTACTTTCATAGTTACCGCCTCATCTCGGCTTTCTGACCGAACTGCGAAGACAGAACAATTACATCACAGGTATCCCAAGCTGGTTTTCTGTGGTTTCCTATTGAACTTATAAGGCAATGTATGGCGATTTTTCGAAAAAATTAAAAATCAGTAAATCACACAAATAAATGTCCCAATTTTTAAGTACGAGGGATACTCCACCACGATACTCGCTCAATATTGCTGCAAATGACCTGAAACTTCACAGAGACTCAAAGCAAAACACGAAACACAAGTAGGAACATTTATTTGTGTGATTTACTGATTTTTAATTTTTTCGAAAAATCGCCATACATTGCCTTATAAGTTCGATAGGAAACCACAGAAACCCAGCTCGGGATACCTGTGATTACATTTGATTCAAAGACCGCAAAAATCAAATATCAAACAATGAGCCATGCATGGCATGGAACATTCTTGGATTTTGATGTTGTAGACACGTCATTAAAAAGCCCGAACATAACAAATATTGATTTGTTTTGTTTGATTTGAATCTACTCTTTGTTGACGCAGGATGGTTTTTAGTCTTCTTCTGTACTATACTATTCAATTAAACTTCCTGGTAAAGCCATATTTGGCATTGTCACTGTCATGCAAATTCTATTGTTTTCGTGCTAATGAGGGATGGCGTTTACCAATCGTTTACCGCCAGTCGATTTGGCGATTTTTAGGGAAAACAAAGAAGCAGTGAGTTCTTTTGCAAGCCTTCCATGGTGAAAATAATGAGATTTTTAAAAACACTTTGTCCACTCCACCTAATTATATGGAGTTCAGAGGGCATAATCTAGCTTAAATAGCTCTTATTTAGAGGGACAGGGAAGGATATATTGTTTTAGAAATGTTGCTCTGCGGTACTACGACTGTCCACTTTTTCAAGGGAGAAAAACCTAAAAACCGGTCCAGGAAAAACCTTGACATTTTGTTGGGAGGGAAAACACGTTTTCCCATAAACCCCTCCCATCATCCCTGTACTATGACGGTCCCGGTTATCTTCCCTACTTCCAGTCCTACTCTACTTGCAAAAAGAGGCCGAACTCTGATCTTGAGGTTCTTTTAATTAAGCAAGAATAAAAATAAAAATACTCCTGCATAAATTATTCAGTGTGAATACCAGGCATTCGCTGGTATTGTTTGTTGTTTCTTAACCAGTTCCCGGGCATATATATTAAGACCAGTTTGAATATTATGGTATATTCAAACTATTCTGACTAGGAACTTACGCACGATGCCGCAAATATCACACAATTTGCACGATCTTCGTGAGGAATCTGTCCCAGGGGACAGCATTTCACACTCCCGTGTTCTCGGATTGGTACAAATAACCGGCTTTACATCCGAAAACCCGCTAAAGACCGTTTCGCTGGGAGGCTTGCACAACGACTAGCTCGACGTTCATATCGCCCTCATTCATCGCTGCGCCCATGGCTTAATTACCTGAGTTCCTTCAGCCGAAATTTTAGCTGCTGTGAACCAAACAGCTCAAGCAAACTGACAATCCACCGTCTCTGGTTATCTTTGCTCAAGGACCCACTAACGCTAATGTGATGGGTAAAAGGTATCAAAAATGTATTGTTAGCGTTTAGCTTCGTTAACACTTGTCAGTCCTTTTATTTTTGCTCAGTTTCTGCTCCTTTCCATGCCCGCAGTCTATACTAGGTTCTATAGGTTATAGGTTAGTTATTGTTGTCAACCTCTGTAAAGTTATGTTTGCTTCTCAAACTGTTAGAAGTGTAGACGAACGCGTTTTCTTTCTGCCCTAAAATTTCATTAAGCACATCTAGTTGATACAAGAAAATGTAACTAGCCAATCAGCGCGAAGCTAACAAGCTCAAGTTGTTAGCATAACCCATGACGGGAAAAAATTGCGCAGCAATGACTGCCTTAGTAGGGTAGGACACGGCAAATGTTTTTCGGTATAAACAAAATTGGAACTAGAATTCAAATTTCTCTCATTACAAAGGCAGGATCCAGTGTTTCTAACTACTGAAAAGTTATTATCAATAAAATTATTTTTTCTTTCAAATTCGAGAGCTAGAACGAGCTTCGAGAAAATGTTCAGGCTCCCCTCCCTTGATTTGATAATTGGATGCGGGTTTTACTTTGTCAAAGAAGCTCGTGAACACGAAGTTTATAGAAAAACGATAACGAAGTTTTAGCCGTAGCATCTCAATATTAGCCATGTTAAATCATTTTGACAGGCTTTGGATTCCTCTAAGAGTTCTAGCGACGCGAGTTGTGCTGCTCTAATCGAGTAAGTTTGAGTTGCTGACAAATAATTCAGCTGATATGAATTCTCATAATACTCAATAATAAAACTGAAATGTGGAGAGTCCTATTCAACGCAGCGAGCTCCCTTTGGATTTGAAGGGAACTTAACTAAATTCTAATACTAGTTACATGTTCGTATAGATGCTAAGCTTCTGTGAATATTATACGGTATGCCATATTTTGACCGGCCGCTTTATAACATGTTCCATGAATTAACATATTCAAACAGTATTTTATTTAGGGGTTAGAGACTGATGTGAGTGTTTTGTTGGAGAATAAATGCACGCGCTGACTGTATAATGAACGAGAAATTTTAATACTGCACGAGGCGAAGCCGAGTGCAGTATGAGAAATTTCGAGTTCATTATACAGTAAGCAAGTGCATTTATTCTCCAACAAAACACGAACTACAAGTCTCTAACCCTTTTAATATGCAAACTGAGTACGCTGAAGAGCAGACGGCGCGACATTTTTTACGTGTCATTTACGAATTTGAACGTATTGAATCAAAAAGTATTTTAATTTCCAAACAGCCATCACTTTTTCTAAGTTTTCCAGAATTTCTTCTTTATATCTCTCATGAAGCCATTCTGCATTGAAAAACAAAATAAAGGTATTATTTTTAAGTTAACGCTTCAAACAAAAAAATTCTCATTCATCAGTTGAAAGCTAGCTATCGACAAAGCTACAAAAAATGTTTTGTTTTGAATTACAAATGTACAGTTGTATGGTTTTACCTTTGAAAAGGGAAATTCCCCACTTTGTTTGTCGCTTGGTAGCAATTGGAATGGCTCCATCTATAAATCCTTCAATTTCCTTATCGTTTAGCTCTTCGAATCTTTCATTTTCTAAATCCATTTTCTTATAATGCACTCGAAGCGTGCAATAAACTTTATAACATCACGACAAGCGCTTTGTCCTCAAATACATCGATATCACGTGATCGATTTTAGCCAATGAGCTGCTTGAATTTTGTTCAGCGTACGAAGTTTGCATATTAAAACAGTTTATATCACTTTAATTCTAGAAATAGAAAGCTTGCGAATATCTTGATACGTGTAGAAATACATAATGCGAATGTTTCAGTAGCTGCAAGCTTTTCAACACTTGTCTTCTTTTGAATTCTTTTAAATTTACTGAAGAAGCGAACGAGAGTTGTTGGGTTTCCCTTCGGTTTGTTTATATTCTCCCACAATGACGCATTGTAAAAATGCACGGGCTAAAGGCTTACAAAAGGCTAACAACTTTGGAGGGATTGCATGCAGGCCTGGTCACAAATACATTACCTAGATGGTTGATCGCGGATTAGACTGATGTTATATCACAGTTGGTCGTGAATTCTCTTGGTGCACTTGATTTGCACGTGGTCGCTATGTCGAGCAAATGTGTTTAATAACTTTCTGTTTATATTTTTTCTTGTGCGCGTAGTTCGTACGTGGAGGGAATAATTACGCAGTACTGTAATGCCATTGGCTGCATCACTAACATGATTGACATATGGCAGCGGGGGCGGTGCTTCTTTCAGTTCATGGTTGTTTGTCAGTCGATCGAATATTATTGAGTATTGAGAATTTTTTTAAATTCTTTTTCAGTACGACCATCACCAGGTGATCATGACTAAACCCAACCAATCAATCAGTGACTGATTGTAGCAATTTTCTTTTGAAAATTTAAAAATTCATGTCATACAATTCGTATAGATTTAGCCAGAATTTAGGGTTTAAAATATCTAATTGGTTCCAAAAAAAGATTTCCCCTACTTTTCAGTTGGTTTTCACAACTGACTAGGTCAAAAAAGGTGACTTTATTTTGATTTTCACTTTTGCTTCGACACATTTCCTGAATCTTCTTAACTTTTTTCTTCTTTCTGCTGTGCTTGAAAAGTAGAAACTGAAAAGACAGTGTCGGCGGAACGAACTCAAGCAGGGGGGGGGGGGGGGGGACGACATTCCCAAAATCTCCGAAGCATCTCTTAACCTTATCCATGCTTAATTTTATACATTAACACTGCTATGTCCATTAGCTCTTTTAAGAAGTTCTTCCTATGGTTCTGAGAAGGATTTAAATACTGCTCTAAGCGCTCGCTCTTGGATACTTTCAATTTTTCTACTGTCCGATGCTCTGCAAAAATGCCAAACCAGATGGCAATAAGTCAAATGCGGCAGAATGGATGACTTATAAATTATTAACTTGGCTTTGGAAGGTATTAAATTTCGCAGTCTCATAAGGACTTCCACTTTCTGACTAGTTTTCGTACATATATTACTTATATGACTAGTAAAATTATTTGTAAAATTCATTAATAATTCATGAGCTTTCTGACCTATGAAATGTTTGCAATCCAGTCACTTGGATGGCCTGTAAAGCTGCATACAACACAAGTAACAATTGTCATGTAAATTGATACAAGCACTAGTGATCTGTATCAAAATATACAACAACTAGTGAGTGTATCAAGATACAGCTACTGTGATTGTATAGATCTATTAGTATAAACTTTTCCCAGGATATAAGCATTGCACCCAGAAAGCAAATCATTACAACGAGTTGTCCATCAGACGATACTCTTCTTCTCGTGCTTGTGAAGATGTTGCCAATTGTGTTCTTCCTGATGCTGGGTGCCTTCTCGACAACCAGTGCATCTGACCCGATTAGTCCAGCAGATTACCAAAATCTCGCGGGACAGGGATTTGCTACCAACTGGTTTAAAACCATTGTTCCCTTGTCGAAGTACAACGACCAGAACATCCAAGACGTCTATGATAAAGGATTCCGAAACCTCAGGCTTCGTTGCCGAGCAGACTTGTACGCAGCCCCATACGACGCTGCCAATTTCACTTCGTTTCTGAACGATTTGGCCACAGTAGTGGATAAATGTCTCGAGGTTGGCGTGGCACCGATCATCTCCTGGATCCACCACCACGCTGAGGGGTATGCAAGTGAAGAAGATCGACAGAATTACGTAACATGGTGGACGAAGGTGGCCAACAAGCTGAAAGACAGGAACCACAGACTCAGCTTCAACCTGTTTACTGAGCTGGGAATAGATACTTGTGGAGGAAAGGCAACATGTGGCGAAAGTCTTCGCATGAGGACTGACAAATACAACCAATGGACATCCGATGTTGTTGCAGCTATTCGTGCAGCGGGTGGGAACAACGCAAACCGTATCTTGATTCTTGGATCACCAGGGAAGACCGCCAGAGATCTTGACAAGATTGATCGAACTATCTATGAGAATGATTCCTACATGATGGCCGAGTGGCACATGTACGCCTCAGGACCAAACAAGAATGAAGGAGGACAGAAGTACTGGAGTGGAGATGGTGAATCCGTTGGCAAACAAAATGTTGCCAAAGCCATCAAACCTGCAACAGACTTCACCACCAACACCGGTCTCCTGACTTACCTCGGAGCATGGATGCCACAAGACAACGAAAAGGGGAACTTGACCGAAGATGAAGTGATCAACTTTGCTCGTTATTTTCCCGCTGAGCTGAAGAAGGTGAACATCCCTTGGTCTGTGAATGTCCTCGACCGGTATTATGATACGAAGAAGAGCCAATGGTTGACAGGTATACAAGATATCAAAGGACAGCCATTGAACATGTCCAAAGTGCTGGAAAACATCATAGAAGTGATGTAACAGCCTGGAAGATTACACATCAAAGAAGATCAAGAAACGGATCCCATAAAATTAAATGACTTTAGAAAAAGGTGCAGCAATTATCATAGTGTCATGAGGGAAAACAATTGGGTTTGTTAGTGGTAAAGGTATTCGGATGTATGGTGGGGAACAATATATTAATAATCGCCTTCTTAAATTTGTTAAATTAAATTTGTTACTCTAGAATAAGATAGTGTAGATGAAAAATGGGGAATTTTGCAAGTGCAAATAAAAAATAACCATGTTGGTCATGATGGTGTGAATGTAATGTATTCATTGTGCTTTTGGGTGGCGGTGTCTCTTATTGTCCTCGATCTGTGATGTTTTCTATACATGTTCAAGGTTTCTTCCCTCCATATTATAAAAGCTTCATTGTGAATATCATGTATGTTATAAGTAATATATACAACATGAGTGGCTGTGTTGTATCACTTATAAAACTCATGAATAATTAATGAGGAAAATACAATAGAAATCATTGTCCGTGGAGGAGGTTGTATATTTGATACAAAATCGTCCTGATTTGCATAACCTTTAACTCCAATTTTCTCAGCCAAATTCATTTTATCTTTAAAATTTTAGTAGAACATGAATGTATACAACTAGACGTTTCATAAGTAATATACAATATTCGTGTCCATGTTGTATCATACATACAATCATTCGCCTTCGGCTCGTGGTTGTATATCTTGACATATGGCAGCGGGGGCGGTGCTTCTTTCAGTTCATGGTTGTTTGTCAGTCGATCGAATATTATTGAGTATTGAGAATTTTTTTAAATTCTTTTTCAGTACGACCATCACCAGGTGATCATGACTAAACCCAACCAATCAATCAGTGACTGATTGTAGCAATTTTCTTTTGAAAATTTAAAAATTCATGTCATACAATTCGTATAGATTTAGCCAGAATTTAGGGTTTAAAATATTTAATTGGTTCCAAAAAAAAGATTTTCCCTACTTTTCAGTTGGTTTTCACAACTGACTAGGTCAAAAAAGGTGACTTTATTTTGATTTTCACTTTTGCTTCGACACATTTCCTGAATCTTCTTAACTTTTTTCTTCTTTCTGCTGTGCTTGAAAAGTAGAAACTGAAAAGACAGTGGCGACGGAACGAACTCAAGCAGGAGGGGGGGGGGGGGGGGGGCGGGGGGACGACATTCCCAAATTCTCCGAAGCAAAAAAAAGGGAGCTGTCAAAACACGCCGAATGTATGTCTGCTTGTTTGTCTGTCTGTCCAGTAACCATAGGATTTTTAGGGGGCCAGGCCCCCCCAAAAAATTATTGGGTGGCACGTCCCCCTATACCCCCCTTTTCCGCCGTTCCTGAAAGAATACCTTAATTCAGAAATTTCCGTGAAGACAAAGAGCTGAAAAAGGTAACCTTAACCTTAACCATGCTTAATTTTATACATTAACACTGCTATGTCCATTAGCTCTTTTAAGAAGTTTTTCCTATGGTTCTGAGAAGGATTTAAATACTGCTCTAAGCGCTCGCTCTTGGATACGTTCAATTTTTCTACTGTCCGATGCTCTGCAAAAATGCCAAACCAGATGGCAATAAGTCAAATGCGGCAGAATGGATGACTTATAAATTATTAACTTGGCTTTGGAAGGTATTAAATTTCGCAGTCTCATAAGGACTTCCACTTTCTGACTAGTTTTCGTACATTATTACTTATATGACTAGTAAGATTATTTGTAAAATTCATTAATAATTCATGAGCTTTCTGACCTATGAAATGTTTGCAATCCAGTCACGTGGATGGCCTGTAAAGCTGCATACAACACAAGTAACAATTGTCATGTAAATTGATACAATCACTAGTGATCTGTATCAAAATATACAACAACTAGTGAGTGTATCAAGATACAGCTACTGTGATTGTATAGATCTATTAGTATAAACTTTTCCCAGGATATAAGCATTGCACCCAGAAAGCAAATCATTACAACGAGTTGTCCATCAGACGATACTCTTCTTCTCGTGCTTGTGAAGATGTTGCCAATTGTGTTCTTCCTGGTGCTGGGTGCCTTCTCGACAACCAGTGCATCTGACCCGATTAGTCCAGCAGATTACCAAAATCTCGCGGGACAGGGATTTGCTACCAACTGGTTTAAAACCATTGTTCCCTTGTCGAAGTACAACGACCAGAACATCCAAGACGTCTATGATAAAGGATTCCGAAACCTCAGGCTTCGTTGCCGAGCAGACTTGTACGCAGCCCCATACGACGCTGCCAATTTCACTTCGTTTCTGAACGATTTGGCCACAGTAGTGGATAAATGTCTCGAGGTTGGCGTGGCACCGATCATCTCCTGGATCCACCACCACGCTGAGGGGTATGCAAGTGAAGAGGATCGACAGAATTACGTAACATGGTGGACGAAGGTGGCCAAGGTAGAATAAGATAGTGTAGATGAAAAATGGGGAATTTTGCAAGTGCAAATAAAAAATAACCATGTTGGTCATGATGGTGTGAATGTAATGTATTCATTGTGCTTTTGGGTGGCGGTGTCTCTTATTGTCCTCGATCTGTGATGTTTTCTATACATGTTCAAGGTTTCTTCCCTCCATATTATAAAAGCTTCATTGTGAATATCATGTATGTTATAAGTAATATATACAACATGAGTGGCTGTGTTGTATCACTTATAAAACTCATGAATAATTAATGAGGAAAATACAATAGAAATCATTGTCCGTGGAGGAGGTTGTATATTTGATACAAAATCGTCCTGATTTGCATAACCTTTAACTCCAATTTTCTCAGCCAAATTCATTTTATCTTTAAAATTTTAGTAGAACATGAATGTATACAACTAGACGTTTCATAAGTAATATACAATATTCGTGTCCATGTTGTATCAGACATACAATCATTCGCCTTCGGCTCGTGGTTGTATATCTTGACATATGGCAGCGGGGGCGGTGCTTCTTTCAGTTCATGGTTGTTTGTCAGTCGATCGAATATTATTGAGTATTGAGAATTTTTTTAAATTCTTTTTCAGTACGACCATCACCAGGTGATCATGACTAAGCCCAACCAATCAATCAGTGACTGATTGTAGCAATTTTCTTTTGAAAATTTAAAAATTCATGTCATACAATTCGTATAGATTTAGCCAGAATTTAGGGTTTAAAATATCTAATTGGTTCCAAAAAAAGATTTCCCCTACTTTTCAGTTGGTTTTCACAACTGACTAGGTCAAAAAAGGTGATTGATTTTCACTTTTGCTTCGACACATTTCATGAATCTTCTTAACTTTTTTCTTCTTTCTGCTGTGCTTGAAAAGTAGAAACTGAAAAGACAGTGGCGGCGGAACGAACTCAAGCAGGGGGGGGGGGGGGGGGCACGACATTCCCAAAATCTCCGAAACAAAAAAAAAGGGAGCTGTCAAAACACGCCGAATGTATGTCTGCTTGTTTGTCTGTCTGTCCAGTAACCATAGGAGTTTTAGGGGGCCAGGCCCCCCCAAAAAATTATTGGGTGGCACGTCCCCCTATACCCCCCTTTTCCGCCGTTCCTGAAAGAATACCTTAATTCAGAAATTTCCGTGAAGACAAAGAGCTGAAAAAGGTAACCTTAACCTTAACCATGCTTAATTTTATACATTAACACTGCTATGTCCATTAGCTCTTTTAAGAAGTTCTTCCTTTGGTAAATTTTATTATTATTATTATTATTATTATTATTATTATTATTATTATTATTTTGTACTTGGCGCCCCCACTTTTTGTAGAGAAAGTTTTATTTCCTATGTCGTCGTAAATAATGCGGTTTTTTTTTTTGTTCGGGGATTTTTGGCGGAGGAGACCCCCCAGAACCTAAGTCCTCACTACTCCTCTGGTAACTCTCTTTCTTCATGATCATCATCATTTTAGTTTTAGTGTTGATTAGAACGATAGTTTAGATTAGATTGAATTCACAAGAATGAAGATGGAAGACCGGTGACAGGTTTGCTTAACGTACATAATATCCGATTTGCAACGGATCTTGCACAAGGTGTATCAACTGAAGATTTTTGCTCAGGTCGTATCGATTGTACTAAACCGGCAACGTACTTCATTTCGTCTGAAAACTGTCTCTTGTACCCCAATGGAATAGTTACGCCATGACTTTTCGTTACCTCGTAATTTATCGAAGTTATAGCATGAGAAAGTGACCGCAACGGTTTTTTTTCTTTCAATTATTTATTTATTTTCTATTTCATTTCATTTTATTTCATTTATTTTTTTCATTATTTGGAAAATGATGAGAGAATGTAATACAAAAAATCCCTTTTTTATTTCAGAATGTAAGATATTCTTTTGTATTCGTCATATTTTTTAATGAAAGTGATGTCGATGTCACGTGATTATAAAGTATAGATCATTCTTTATTATATATTATAATGAATGCTAGTCATAAGATTCTTCTTCAGCGGGGCGCCTCGAAAACACTAAAGTCTGAGTGGATCAGAGTTTTAGATTATAAACATTTAGAGTTTGATTAGAACGCATGATCTACTCTGTTACCAAGTTACTCTCACCTAATCAACGCTAAAAAATACTTCATAAACTCTGTGGCAGGTTAATGTTTTCGATAAAGAAATCGTTTTAATAACATCAGAAAACCAGCGAATATGAATTCTTGAAGCAAAATGGACGACATAATAGAAGAACTTCAACGTCCAAGGATTTTCTAGCAGTGGCAAGACAAGAGTACTGAGCGGGATTTTTTGGTCTAAATGTTGTCCCAGAAAAAAATGGATCACTCTGTAATCAAGGTAAGAATATCTTGACACGATTAGTTAACTAACTTGACAGAGTGGTAGCTTGAAAAATGTTTAGCTGACTTTCGAGTTCACGATGTAATTCTGAACCAGAACGCAAAAAAGGCGGGAAAAGTGAATTAGATTACTTACGTTTAATGTTTAAGTTGATATTAGTATTAAGATTTCAAATAATACGATTTGGTATAATATTTGAGCCTCAAAACCTCAAAATTTTCATTGTATTGATCAAAGAATATTGAAGTAGTTTGACGCGGTACTTTCAATTCCGTCATGCAACCCAAATGCAAAACGCCCACGCTCGCGCCTGCCTCCAGTAGAATCACTCAATCCGAATACCTTTCTGGAAAATTTCAATTTCAATTTACTTGAAACTGTTATAACTTATATATATAAACGAGACTATGAATCTTAAAATGAATCTTTTAGATTCAAAAATTGGGTTGCCAATACAAACTAGTTTTAATTGTGAATAGAGAATTGTTTGTGGACATGTATAATACCTTCCTCAGTTGTCAGCTGGCGAAAATACTCAAAACAATTGAAAGCATGCACAGCGGCTTTCCTTATGGTAATTTTTTTTTTTTGAAAGTTCGATGTTCAGAAATCATAAAGGATGAATTGATGTTTTGAAATGATTCAAAGAAACATACATTGTTCGTGTTTTTATTTTTGGTAAAAATTTACAAAAAAGAAACTTGAATTTTGTCGGGTCCATCTTGCTTGGCTAAGTAGATAATATAACGATGGTGAGTTCTTAGAAGTTATCAGAACATATCCAAAAAAAATAGCTTGAAATATAAGTCGATCACGACTATTTCCTTGAGTAGATAGTTCGTATTTGTCAGGAAAATTTTCAGTTTTTCTTCGTCTTTTTCAGTTCCCTTTTGTTTGAGAAACCAAGACTTTGAATTACGTTATGCCAACACGACGCGATTTGCCGGCAAACGCTATTAAAGATTAATGAACTTGATCCTTCGTTTTCAGCTGATTAAGCTAGAATTTTTTCAAGGGATTCAAATCTTACGTCAAATTTACCAAGTGTTGTGGCGTAGTTGAGATATAATAGCAAAACTTTCTATTTGATATTTTGACAAGAGCAAGTATTTTGATACTGATAAGCCTGAAAATATCGAGGAAAGCGTGAAAATATCGAGGGAACATTTAATATCGGGCTTCTTATCATTCAAATTTATGAGACAAACAAAAGGGGATTTTGCCACATGCTAATAAGTGCTGCCAATTAACACCAGCAAATTATGACTTGACATAATGAGGGCTGGAAAATAGGGATCATAATAACCTAAAGGACTGAACATTTTTCAGTCCTTTAATGATAAATGTACGATAAACAAGGATCGTAGAGCGCCTCAGAAGTCTGTCTATGAGGGGGAGGGGGGGAGTTTGGAAAATATAAGAGACTAGTTTGTATAAGTGGAAAAATGGGGAGTCTATCCCCCAGGGGGTCAAGAGAAAAACAGAAGATAAAGATTTTCCCTAAGATAAAGTCAAGCGCTCAGGAAAATGATCGTACTCGGCCAGAAGTCTTTTCCTTATTGGACAATAAAACAATCAAACACTCCAAGGTGCTATTGAATCAAATTGTTCATTGTTTAATTAGCGCTCTGACCTTGTGTCATTGTTTAATCATCCAATCATATCTATACGTCGGCGTCTGCAAGTGTGAGATAGTCACGATACTTATATCCCCCATATTATGTATCCAAACCGAGGCTATTGCAGGTGGATCCGGGAATATGCATCCAGCAATATCTTGGGAAAGGTCAATTGTTCTACTTTCGAACATTACACTTTAGTTAAAATTCTCACTTTCGCAATACCATTACCATGCATTGTCATTACCATCACCCGGCATCACTATCACTATCACTGCCATTGCCAATACCATTACCATGCATTCAGTGTCGTCACCAACACCATCACTATTACTATCAATGACATTACCATTGCCATTGCCATCATTACCATGCATTGTTATCACCATCACCCGGCATCACTATCACTATCACTGCCATTGCCATTATCGATCGTTCCCAAGTTTTATGCAAAAAAATTCTCCCGAATAATTAATGAGCATTTGAAGTCATTCCAAAGCCTCCACTGACTGGACTGGAAGGGATTTCAAAGTACTCACAATTAGTTCTAGTGTTCGGCTACGCCTCGGAATGCAACTATATTGTTCGTACTTTGAAATCCTTTGAAATATGACATATACATCTATTATTTGATTAAAGAGTGAGTATACATGTACACATGTACACATGTACACATGCACGCGCACGTACATACCGCCAATCAATCAAATCTATTACGTTATTAAAGGTAAAAACCACAATCGCCAATCAAACTTCTCGATAGCATCAGTAAAGGACGTATTTTTTTCCGATGCATAGAGTTATATATTGATCAACGGCTTACAGCGCTTTCCAATCATACGCGCGAATCGCCGTCGCGACAGAATAGGGTTTTAGTGGACGTCAATCAAAGTGTTGCCATGACATTGTCGCAAAACTCAAAGGTATCAAGGCACGTGCCACGTGGAATGTTATGGAAACGCCTTGATTGACGGCCACCAAAACCAACTTCGTCGCGACAGCAAATAGACCCCTTGCAACACGTCGGAATGCAGCTCAATTTGGAGGGCAAAACAATAGATTCCAATTCTCAGGAGATTGAAATTCTTTCGTTTTGCCTCCAAATTGAGCTGTATTCCGGCGTGCTGCAAGGGGTCTATTGTACAATTTCGTGCGTGTGCCATTGGGAAGCGTTGTTATAACGCTAATTTTACAGAAATGTCATCCGGGGGAAAAATCAAAGTTTCCTTGAATTTCATTCAATGGTTCAAACATATCACAATTAGAGATTTTATAAATAACACTTATATACAAACCGGAAGACTTTGTGACATTCCTTTGGTGTCTGGTTGCTGGAACGCGAAATCTATAATTCATGAATTTCAAAACCATTTCCCTAAAATAAACGTTTCAATATCCATTGATTAACATTTTCAAGGCATTGCAAATTGTATACGTCTGGCTAAAACATCAAAATTACTTTTTAAACATTTATAATTTTAATTTACACCGTATAACATTTTCCATGTTTCTTATATTTCAGATTTCCATTTATTTTCCTACTCACACTGTTTTGTTTTGCACGTTGTTCAGTGCAAAAGAATTCGGCCTCTTGTTTTGTGGAGCGATTTTGCTATTAAAAAAAAAAACCTCCTATGAAAAATTAATGCAGAAAAACATCCCCATCCGCCTCAAATACACAAATACTGAAAAGAAACCCACCATTATAACAAATAATACACCGTAAATAGTTACTTTGTTTTCTGTCATAAAACTTTCATAGATGACCAAATGCGACGTAGAGTCTGACAAAATAGTTACAATTAATGGACATTTTTAATTGCCATACACAATGTCTGAATGATATGCAATGAATTTTTTCAAACTTTAAAGATATCTGGAAGGGAAATCAAACTTCACTTTGCACTTCGAGTTTATTCTTATTGCCAGTAATCGTGGAGGTCTTAGATTCTTTATTCGAAATGCTATTCAAGATTTTGTATATGTTTGCAGCTTATAAATAAATAATAGTTTATGTTCTTGCTAATTTCTAATCTTATTCAAAATCTTTCTGATCGCAAATGATAGCTCTTATCGCCTCTCGAGACTTGAGCCTAATGAGTACGAGTTTTCACTCGCTTTCTGCTATTGGACCAACTTGATCATTGGAAGAATTCTTAATAAAAGAGTAAGGCGTATATAATTAATAGTAAGAGAAGTAATTAAGAGATTCTACCTGAGCAAAATATCACATATCATACATAGGTTGACGATTGGAGTAACGAAGCTCTGAACAGCGACATGATTTCGAGATGGAATGGCAATTCTTGCAGGGACCTTCCGGTGATGGATAAAGTGGAGCTTTCGAGGAAACTTAGCTCTGAATTGATGCCGAATTCCGCTCCTATTGATGCTAAATTGCGATTAAAACCGGTAAGAAGGTTTTTCTTATGTTAAGCTAGAAATCTGGATAAGCCGGTATACACGTGGAAACGTTTTCAAATTTATTGATTAGCATGTATATATTTGAACTGACACTCTGAACGAGATTGAGTACTCATGTGATCCCGCTCAACAATATATACAGGTGATCGTATATTTAAAACAGCAAACTGAATGTGTTTTTTTTCTTAATGAAAAAGTGACAATGCGATCTTAGAATAAATCAATAGAAGAACAAAAAGAAAAAAAGAAAAAAAAAGTATTTGTATTTCTGAGTGAGTAGGATTATTTGATTTCGAAAAAGATCATTTCTTGTGTTATATACATTGGTGGTCTTTTGAGGAGAAAAAAACTCTCAATATCAATTCAATCCAACCGAGGTTTAGATCATACATCTTTCTTGCGGGTTTTCTACATATTTACATAATCAACTCTTATCAGTCAGCTATCAATATCTTATTAAGCTGTCTCTTGCACTCCTCTCGCAAAGTGTTGCTATCGGCTATGCTAAACAATTATTCTGATAGATATCAGTTATAAATACCTGACTTTCAGATCCCTTGTTCAGTCAGTTCTCGAAACAAAATTCTCAGTGAGCTGAAATAAAGATAGTTATGACTTAGAATGCATTTTTACTATTTTTCTTCAAAGCGCGGGTTTCTCGTGCTGTTTTCTAGCTAAGTAATCTGTAAGTAAAATTCATGAGTCCAGGTTCTCGATGGGTGTCCTCGGCGCCCAAGTAACATGAAGCGCAAAATTGATGTATTCATATTAGTTGAGGTAGTGAAATATTCACGGTACTTGATAGTATAGAGAATATAAGTCAGACTTGGGAGTGACCCACATTAATGGAAAGTGAACCAAAGTGAAGAGAATTTGCTTGTTGGAAGAAATGATTATTCGTATGATACTCGCCATCAAGTTTGCCTACAATAAGCCCGTACTGATCAAAAAGTCCTAGCAAATTCAGTAAGAGAGCCGTAGATATACGTGGGCAGCTTTGGTGAGTAATGCATGGGACTGAACTGATAGCTAACCTTGCCTGATAGAAGATAAAGCAAGTCGATTTTCGGTTTGAATTATCGACAAAGAAGAAAAACTTTAGTTGGGCTGGCAGGTTAAATCATTGCCAAATCATGAAAACAGGTTTCGATCGAGGCAGTTGAAAGAAAAGTTCTAACTGATAATTCCGAAAAACTATTACTTAGATAAAAATGACGGGATCGACTTAAAAACAAACCAGGACATTTCTGGCAGACTGAAGATACAGCTGTCAGCATTCTGCTAAAGAAAGTCAGTGATTTTGGTTTGCCATAGTTGAGACATTCCGGCGTAAAATATCTAACTAACAAACTATGATAGCATGATGAATGTGAATTTAATCAGTCGGCGAAGGACAGTCGGTTGTTCATGTCTATGGTAACCGATTTCTTAAACGTTTGGTTCTATACCCAAAATTAACCTGGGAATTTAACAGATGTATCTAGTTATTTGGATGAATGAAGGGATTTCGGTAAAAATGGATCGAAGCCGAGTGATCATGAGATGAAATTTTAAACTTCTTTTTCCGTTACTCCACCGAAAAATCTAAGATTAGGGCAAACATCCCACCACCACCAGTGAGTTTGGATTTTATTTATTAATGTCTTTTTCTACACTGTACAATGTTTGTAATGATTTTATGATTTAGTTATCTCAACTAAGTTTGAAAGAAATACAAACATACGAATGTGACTGGTGGTTTTTTTTAGAGAGTAATGGTCGTCGAGTCAACAACAGTGAAACTTCTTTACAACCTTAAATTAAAGTCATTATTTTGGAAATTCACTTGTGCTTGTGATCTTGACTTGACATCTCATCTAAAACTTCCAAATTAAATGCGAAAATCGAGAGAATAATTCAAAAGTCATTGAATCAGGATTTTAATATCTTCGCACCAAATACAAAGAAAATTCTAGATGTTACTAGCCAATGTAGTTCCGGCACCATTGCGAATGGAAATGAAAAATAATAATAAAATAATAATAAAAACGCGCTAGTATCGTTTGGAAGCAAACTCCTGATTATCAACGTAAATACCGTCACCTGATAGGATTATCTAGACATTTCATTAGAGGAAAACTGAAGGAAATGATGCTTAAAGCCTCAGTTATTCAAACTGGATGATAAGTGTCTAGTGTGAAAGTAACATGGCAAACGAAGTCAAGGGTACGTTTATCGATAGATTAGATTTGGTTAAGCAGGTTAAACAACGAGTAAGCGCTCCTAGTTTCACTTTAGCCATTAAGCTAACCTTTTCGACAGAAAGTCAAGCATCAAAGCGGTTTATACTGTTATTGGTTAGATCTCGATCACCTTGGCAACGTACTGTCGTATATACTATGTTGCATATTGAAAGTTATTATCGCAGTAGTAAGGATTATTATTTTGTGTTCAGATACCAAATATTAAGGCAAAAACTGAAGAGAAACGCGTCGAAGAGTGGTCTGTCTTTTCTTAGGAGTCGTTAAAATCATTTTATTCGTATCTCTGGAATGGTATTTTATCGCAAATCCATCCCTATTGAAAAGGTGAGAAGATATAAATAACTGTATACCATTTGCCGTTCGACTTCTGCTTAGATGCAATTAATTTTCGTTCAGAGAAAAATGACCAAAATCTACAATTTATAAGTGAAAACGTTAAATATCTTTAGCTTTAAGTTGTAATAGCTTTTAGACTGAAAGGTAGACGGAGAGTCTAAGCTTAATTAAATGAGAAATATCGCCTTCTTCAAAAGCCTAAGAGCAATCAATTAGAATGGCACTCTTGAAAATTTAGTATCCCGTGTTGGTCTCAAGGTGACCGGCCAGACAAGCGCTACTGTGAAGATCAGTCAAAAAATACGGTAAAGTGATCGCATATCTTGGAACAGGTAACTCTGACTTTCAGTTTGAAAATACCTTTTGAAGTCATTCTGTAATCATTTCAGTTTTGAGGGATTTGGCTAACAAGATAGCTAATTAAGACATTGAGGTGTGATTAAAATTATTGTACTGGATTGAGGTATTCTTATATTTTACCATCGTCAGATCATCCATCTTTACAAAGCATTCTTAGTATTAATATTTTTTTGGTTGCTAATTTTTTCCCTTTGGTTCCTTTTTTTCTTTCCTTTTTTTAAATTTTTATACAGTTGTTAACTTTTGGATTCAGCTGATTAAAATTATCACACTTAACTCAGATATTTTTGTTTTTTACCATCGCCAGATCATCTGTCTTCGCAAAAAAAAAATTTTTTTTTTCTTTTTTATCCTTTTTTCTTTTCTTATTTTCTTTGTTTTTATTCAATTGTTAAGTTTTTATTAGAAGGTATTCACTATTATTGTCATATCCCTCTATTATTGAGGCTTATTGGCCTCAAGCAGATGCATGGAAATTTCTGAGAAATGAAAAAACTTTTTGATAAACTTGATCATGATAAAGAAAGAGGAAAGCGTTCGTCATAGTTTTCGCGAACAATGGGCCTTTATCATGGCTATATTTTTTTAGATTACAGGTGTTGATTCTACATCTATCGATCTTGCCATTGAAGTTTTTACTTTGGACATCATAATATCTAATATCTAATAATATCTAATATATAATATCCATGGAAGTTGCAACTCAAGAAAAAAATTCGAAATAAAGCTGAAACATGTTCGGGTAGTAAACCTATTCAATATCAAAACTTCACGAATTTTAAAAACGGTTGGAATTAAGAATAAAAAATGGGAAAAAGCCCGAGGAGTACAGCACTAACGAACTTAAACAGTAATAAAATTTTAAGCCAGTATCCTTTTAATGTTAGGTAGAACTACAAATTAAGATATACTCTTTGTGCCATCCGAAAAAGTTAAATTCAAGTACATATTGCTGAATAACTAAAAGTTCAACTTCAACTTCAATTTATTAAATTAGTACACAATATAAATACTTATTACTTCTAGAAGAATCTCTAGCAAGAATATATAACAATAAGAGAGGAATTAAAAAGTCAAAACTAAAAGCCGTATCATCTTTGAGAGAACAAAGTAATGCAATCAAAGTTATAAGATGTGAAAGCTGAATGGGACCTCAGTCCATATATGGTTATATTTTTTGAAGTGACAAAATTATTCGTCATATACAATCGTTGAAAAAGTTAAGATAAAAGGTTTGTTCAAATTTTACTTTAGATGGCAAAAACTCAGAATTAACCAATGAAAATGGACGAATGAACAAGGGAAGTGGAGCTATAGGGGGAAGAGCAACGAGATAATTGAGAGTTAGGTTAAAATTACTATTATTATACTAATCATGATCGATTTGCCAAATGACTTCATATGAAACAGACGAAACATGGCCACGACACACTTAGTGCCTTCAATTTGTCTTCGATAGCACTGAGACCGAGCCAGCACGAGCTGTTCCTTGTTACATAACTGTTCTTACTATTTAAGTAGATGAACGGGTTCCAAGTTCTCGTCGGTGTTTGTCAATATGTTTCCATGGAAACCAGACTATACGTGCCAGATGGTGAGGTAGTAAGAATCGAAAACAACTTTTCAGGCCACGTTTATAATTCATAATTTATAATGTACATTCTTAGATGACAGCAAGTGTGGACAATACACGTAGTGATGAGTTTTCTGCATTATCACACTTAAAACTATGTTGGAATACAGACAATTTTAAAGACTAAGGAAGAACGGGGCTTCTAGATCAAAAATACTTTCTTTAAGACCTGCTGTAATCAAGGAAAGCTCGAATAGAAGCTAGGCATAATCATATGTTGATAAATCTCTGTGTTCAAAAATAAAATAATCGTAAAATTGAATTTGAAATTTGAACTTTAAAACATGAGAAACAGATTCGGAAAATAAAACTTAGATTTTTGTCTCAAGACTGGTAAACTTTCACTGTGAAAATGTTAGGTTTCGAGGTGTGTCGGTCGTTTGAGCTAGTGTTGATGACAAATTCTTTGGGTGAAGGGAACCCGCTTTTCAAACCAGACTAGCAGGTATCAAAATTGTGGCATGACAGCCCAATCTATACAGACTTAATGTTGCCGTTTCTAAGAAGATTTCTGCTTGTGTACATAGATGGAAAAAATTAGTTTTTAATGTGAAGCAATTTGAGAAAATACTACAGCTTGATTATGAGTATTTTGGACGTGGTGCTGTTCGTTGAATTGCTTCAAATGAATACACAGTATGCTAATAAAACCATTTATCATATCTGTTGGCCAATCGGCCTGGTGTCCATCCATTAAATATTTACCAAAAAACATCAGAAGTAAAAACATAAGTTAAGCTACTCAAGAAGGTCTATTTACGTGCTCTACATATGATGTTGCATTAAGTCAATTTTAATGCCGACTTTGTGACTCTCTTATAGGTGATGTTTTCCTGTTCTCTGCCCGTCTGCTCGAGTGACAGAAAGGATGCAAGAAAACAGAAGGAAAGAGAGAGAAAAAAGTCCCTGTCGAAAGGAAGAAATCGTTATACAATTGTTAAGGGACTGGCAGGAGGGCCGGACGGGGTATCCTTCGAAAGTGTTACAAAAAAGAAGAATTTTCTACGAGTGAGGGAAAACAACATACTCATTGTGGAACCATACGATGACTCTGAGGAATACCGTAAGTACTAGCCTTGTTATTCTGTATTTAGCCGTTATTGTTTACCTTGAAATTCTCTCATTACCTATATCTTACAGTATCTAGAATATGTTAACTTATAGCACTCATTATCACAAGGATATTAAACAGTTTGAAAGCACTTAGTTGTACATTCACCTGTGAAAACCAAGTGTGCCTAAATTATAAGTTCTGGTATTCCTCGATGGTGACTAACGCTCTCTAAATATTAAATTAATATTTATGGAACTTCTTAAATACCAAAATGTTGATCTAAGTCTTTTAAAGTGTAAGGCCCATACCAAGAACACATTTTTGTGTTTTACTTTAATATTTTTTCATTTTATGTGATAACAAGATTTTAAACTTCAAACTGAAATGTTGACTTATGAAATCGCTTGTCCGAAGTGTAGCCCTGAAAGGTTTATCAAACTTTAGTATTCATTTTATTCATTCCTCTGTCTTAAAAATTGCTCAAAAGATTTGTCTTAATTTACTTGGTTTTCAACAGATCTTAGCATGTATAAACTACATGTTCAAGTTATTCACTGTTATTCAAATGATAAATTTTGTTCTTTCCTTGTCTATGCATTATTAAGAACGATATAGAGCACTGAAACTAGCTCCCGATGCAAAGCATGAAACAATACAAGCACTTAATTCAGCATTTCATGGCTTAAAAAGATAAATTAGTTGAATTAAGTCTAAGTTTTTCCCTTAGTTTAAAACTAATCATATTTCAATCAGGGTAAGGGGATTTGCGCCGATTTGCGGCCGACTTTGTGGTTCCTGATTAAGAATTCATTGGCTATGAAATGTTTCGTTCGTTCCAATTCTACCTGCTTTTCAACAACAATACAGTTGTTTGTTTTCTGCAAATACCCGGCGGCTAAGCTGATGTTGAATGAATAAAAAAACGTAGCAAAACTTCACGAGTATATGTCGGTCATTTTCAAAAGGGCATGCATGATGAAATGACTCTGAAATTTGCGACGTTACACATGAAAAAAGAGAAATATTTGATATTGAGATATCAAGAAAACAATTTTCAAACTTTATGTCATGTCAAACGTTTTGACATTTTTGGTTTTACTGGATTCTTTTCACCGAACTTAGGCCACCCTTCACTTGCCGTGTTGAAGGGTGGTCAAGAGCGGTGCTTTTAGTGCAAAAAATCCTACACCTGGACTAAAATCCTCTATGATCTCAAAAACCTCCTATTCACACGCACATCTCATATTGTATTCAGTCTTGGTTTTTTTTTTTTTTTTTTAAATTGTTTTTTTCTTCTGTGTCATAAAAACAAGATTAACAAATGCCACATGTTTGTATCTATGTTATCTTCAGCTAAAGATATTTAATTAAAAAAATATTTTATTAAAAGATCTGTGGGTGGTTGTTGATTAGAAAGTTTTTAACTATTTCACCAACCACACACGTCTTTTTTCTTTTATTAAAATATTGTAAAATTATAATGTTATAACTCGTTGTAAATTCGTTAATGAGCGTTTATAAATATACAGAAGTCTAAGGAAAGTATATCTTCGTGCAGTATTCAAGTGATTGGTTGTAAAATATCAGTTATTTACAAAAGTAGTGATATTCCGAAGACTGACACGTGTCCTACGATTACGAAATTATATTTTTACGTACAAACAAGTTTGAACAACTAACAATCTGACAATATTTTCAAAACTCAAACCTCTCTTACAAGGACTGTTAGTAAAATTTTAATTCTCAATCATTGGAGGAACTTTTACGACGGTTTATAAGCTAGCTTATATATTACAGAACTGACTTTTTAGCTTAGTATTTAGGCCTTTTTATTTCAAAACTCTTAATGAACCTGAGAATTATTAATTAAGCCGGTTGTAAGTTGACAGCCAATTTGTTAAGAATACCACAGAAAAAAGAAGTAGAAGCAGATGTTAGCACCGGTGTTAACTAGAATTTTTTGAAAACAAGATGATATTTCTTACAATATTTTTACCTCATGTTTGGACAGACACTGTCATGTCTTCTTCACTTTTGTACTGATGCAGCGATAAAACTCTGGTGTGTTTTGAAGTTCGGTCTCTTCAATTATCAGCTCACCTTCATCGTAGTTCAAAAAGCACTTGCTTTTAGTATTTATTTTTATCTATTTATAAGTTTGGTGTGCTTTTTGTGGTGATAGAATCACAGTGATGAGTCTTGCTAAATCGCCAGACTCGGAAGCAGCAAAGCTGGTAGTGGTATTGGCGGTAAAATCGCCCGACGCGTCTGCAACAGAAATGTCGTCAGAAATGTCGACATATGGCGCGAAAAACATTCTCGCTTCATTTGCTTCTAAAACTCAAAGTTTTGAACAATTTTCTTGTTTCTTTATCTTATTTCTATAACAGGAAAGCAGAGCACTTACATTCCACTTCAGGACATGTGGTATTTTGGGTATATAGTTTTCGAATCACTAGTCGAACCAGCTCATTTTATTCGTCGCTGTTCTGATCAACTTGTGCTACAAAAATACGAAAATACTCCCTTCTTTAAAGAAGATGCAAGCTTCAAACTGACAAGAAAGCGATGTATTGGTAAGAAAACTGGCAGAAAATTAAGTTATGATAATTAGTAGAAGCTTGGGATACAAAAAAGCGCTATATTCATTAATAATTAACAGCATGTCAATCAAAAAAAACTTGGAGTGAAATTAAATGAAATTTTACACATATTCGGAGACAAACTGGCGTCGTGCCCGACAGACCTTTTAATTTTTTCTGTTGAAAATTTGACATGCAAGCCTCCTTGTGGTCAAGTATTTTCCCTAGAAAACAACTTGGTTGTCTGCAATTTAAAAAATATATATTTCTAATAATAATAATCGCTTATTTAATTTTCTTCACAGCATGTGTAAAACTTGGATCCCGAGTTTGGGCCCGAATCGAGAAAGGTTGTTTTTTACGAGGCACTGTCATTGCAGTAGATGACTTGGTTCACATAGAACTCGAAAACGGCAACAGAGTAAAACACAAGAAAATTACGACGGATGGCGACTGTGCCTATGTTCCTGACATCGTTCCTCACTCGTTAGAGATTGATGTTGGTACTAGAGTATTAGCAAGATGGTTCAACAGACATGACAGCTACTACCCTGCTACTGTCACGGCTATCAGGAGAAACTCCTTCAGCGTCAGATATGATGACGGCGACAAAGGAACTAATAATATCAACGAAATACGAATTCTTAAACAACCGGAAGTAGAAGGTACAGTTCTGCAGATTGATTAGTGCTATTTATTGTTTATAGTCTTTTAAGGGACGGCGGAGCCGGGGGGAAGGGGGGAGAGGGGAGGGATTTAGCCCCCTCCCGCACACCTCACGTTTCTCTCTTTTGCATACTAATATTCTATATTTTCAAATCTCAGCCCCCCTCGCTTTTTCCCTTTCATTTGAATACTAGTCCCCCCCTCCCCCCACTTCAAAATGTGCTCCCCCGTCCCTGCAACAACATGGCCTCAATAATGTCCTAACCCTCTGCCTAACTATTCTTGACCTTTTTAACTCTACCCTTTGTTTTTCACACATGCGCAGGTGGCGCCAACTTACCCTCTTGGTCATCCCTGGATGGATTACCAAGAGTTGGTGGTCTGTGTATCGATAGCCTCAGCAGTGATCAGAGCATAACAGAAGAAACGATAGATAGTCAAGACACACCACAACACGAGGATTGGTCTCCATATCCTAGGGACATGCCCGTTCCTGATCAGAGACTATATGAAAACCAAAGTGAACCACCACGAGAACTGGATAGGGACGCTGATTTTGGCTACGAGAATAATCTACAATATCTGACGCCGAATATTCAACCACTCCATCATGCACCCGTTGCGAGGAACGTTAGTCAGGTTAGCGGTGGTTCTGCGGACAGCGGTTATCACGACAACGCATGCACAGGAAGTTCACGCCAGAGGAGGACTGGACTATGGGCAGATTTACATTGTAAGTGATGTTTCGCATGCAAAGGAATTCAGAATACATTTGTTTTCTCGCGCGGTTTCGATTTTTTTCTCGTAGATTTTTAAGTAGCAGTTCGTCGATTTCTTGTTTGATTCTTTTCTACTTAATAATGATTTATTAATAGCTAACTAAAACAATTTTTGCCGCCTTTTTCAGTTTTATTCAATTCCTCGAGATAAACAATTCAAATCATCGCGTTTTTGAATGCTAACTTTTCCGGCTTTTTTTTATGATTTTGTATCGGAAAAAAGACCTAGTTCATGTATGATATGAGATATTTGATATTCGTATTTGTATTGGTGTTCTGAATAAGGTTGCAGTGTTTTGTGGATTTGCACTGTCCACCTCTGGCACAGTGACTTCCCCTGCATGCGTTACTTCGTGAGTAAATGTATCATAAAATAACTAAAATGACTAACAAAATGTTAAAAAATAATATAATCTACTAATACATAAATTAACATTTAATATTACCGATGATAAAACAACCTAACGATAACTTAACAACATACAACAATTAACTTGCCTTAACTTAACGACAAAATAACGATAAACCGACAATCTAATAGTGATAACGATAGCTGAAGGTTAACCCTGAGAAGGAACTAACGACGAACTATGAACAAGACCCATCAATAATATTCAGGACATGAACCAAAAGACAACAACTGCTGACTGATGGCATTTGATAGTTAATTGAATAATAAACAACTGAACAATACAGGCTAACAACTACAGTACTAACTGGACATAATAATTTAACCTCGATCCAATCTCCCCTTCCCAAAATTATTCTTTTTTTTAAAAAAACATTTCACAAAGATTGAAAAAAAAAGATTTCCCTCTTGATTAGTGGGGATGATCTTGGGGCAATGAATAGTTTCATATACAATGGCGGACCACTTCGACGATACGGCAGCCATCTTGGTAGGGGGCAAATATACAAAGCTTTGTTACAGTAATGGCGTCGATTGACATTAACAATTCACCACCAATTTGAGAAGAGATGAATAATTAGAAGATGGACACATGAAAGAAAGAAAATTCAACGAAATTCTATATATTATCCGCCGTCTTTGTTTTGTTTTGCCCGCTGGACGCCCCATAATGCCTTGCGATTCAAGATGGCCGCCTTATCGTCCACGTAGTCCATTTCGGCGACACAGAACCTATTCGTTAATACCCCCAATTAACTCAAATACTTATGATTTATGCACCTGACTAACTGGTCATCGTTTTATGCCACTCATTCGTCACATACATTTTGTACTTTCACTCGCCATTTTTTCTTGCATTTCACTAAAGCTGCACGTTAGTTTGCTATAAACCCTGGAACTTTCGTAATGTTAGATTTTTACGTACAGATGTTGTCGGGGCTGCTGCTAGCTGACACTCTATGTAGTCACTTTGCTTCTGCTCTATAACTTGCCACTTTATCAATCTTTCTCACTTCATCTTTTCTCCTTCTCCTTCCTCAGCTAAAGAGAAGGAGTGCGGCGGTCAGTTCGGGTTTGACTCGCGCTTTCTCTCTCCCTTCTCGTGTAACTCTAATTTCACCTCTCCTGGGAAACGAAAACTAAGCGATCTGAGCGTCTCTTCAAGCGTAGACTCTGGCTATCAGGGGGGGTACAGCAGACATGACCCACGCTCCCATCTAAGGGACACTACTAAGGCGTCTAGCTCTTCATGTAAGTGATAAGCATAAAATTGATTTCTCACGTTTCATCTCAGTAGTTGAGTGAGTCATTTAATACTATGATATGGTGAGTGATTTGTTATGCTAAGTAGTTAGTTCAACAAAACAGGATCCATGAAGGTTTTGTACACTTTTGCTGTTGCTAACAATTATCCTGTTGCTAACAAATACGGATCTCCTCGTGCAAAAAATGCATAAATTAAAGCATGCTTAAAACTGCTTAATACTAGCTATCGCTTGCTTCTAACTTCAGTTCAACACCTTCACTCATAAGACAGTTTAATCTAATAATCAAACTTTGCCGCTTGATATTCTTATAAAATTTCTTTCATTACTCGAACTGACTGTCACAATGCAATTCTGTTCCAACATTAGTAGCATGACGTTACCGTGTCACGTTTGTCACGCTGTTTCACAAGATATTTCACGTGATATCAGCGGGATCATAAAGATTTCATGCTTTTTACGTCACTCTGATATTTCATCTCGTTATCTTTCAAATCACTTGGGGTTCACAGTTGTCATCCAGCATGGCCGGATAATGGCCTGTTTTGTTTCAGATTTATTTAAATACTTGTCCTCCATTCGTCCTGCAATTGGTATTGTTTTAGCATTGTCGAAGATACTGGTTCAGTTTCAGCAGCACACTCCAACCATGTTGCATGGTACATGGTAGATGATCTAATGAATAGCATTTTAATTATTGGGATGCATGTTACGTCGTAGCTGCCATGTTGGTAGACGATAACAAAGCACTCTTCATTAGCTTAATTATCGTATTACATCAACCAAGATGGCGGCTGGTTCATTGTTATTCATGTCTCAAGGGGTTTTGAGTCACGTGGTTGCACCCCAAGAATACAAGTAAAAATAAATTAGTCGTTTAGATTTTTATGCAGAAGATACTTCACATTAATACGGTGCACGTTTTGTGCTTTTATGTATTCTTCCCCTCATTACTATATCTATCAAACACAGCATCCTACATGTTATACGTTTTTAGACACTCTGAGGATAAGGGAAAACTGGGTCGAGTAGGTATTGCTATGCATTATGGGACTGTTTAAGGAGACGAAGTAGACGCCATCTTGGAATGTGACTGTTTTAGGGGACATATTTCCAAGATGGCGTAAACAAGACAGATAAACGAAATAAGCATGAGCATTGACGACTTGCATTTATCATCACCATGGACTCTGATAACGAGACATAATAATCACATTCAGGCTTAATGTTCTAATACGCATGCGCATGCCCTACTCATGAAACCTAGAATGTCAGATCAAGTTCTTCATAAACCCCTTGCAGCACGTCTGAATGCAGCTCAATTTGGGTTCCAATTCTCAGGAGATTGAAATTATTTATTTTGTCCTCCAAATTGAGCTGCTTTGACGTCGCGTGCAAGGGGTCTATAGATTTAAGATTTTCTTACATTTTTTTTGTTGTTGTATCAGTTGAAAATGTCCTGTTGTCAGAACCTGTTTAGTTCTTGGTCTCCATCAAAAACGAAGCTGATTTCTGTTTCATTGTGACACAATCAGTTCCACAAAATCTACTTATGGGTAGGATTTGCCCAAAGAATTTCCAGCTATTTTTGGTGGAGACTAAAAGTAAAACAATTCTGCGCATGAAAATACACATACTAACTTGTCACATATAGACAACGAGAATATCTATTGGATAACGTTGGAATTTACTTTCTGTAGGTCCAGGGCGAGCAACTCCAGCCAGCAACAATCCTGAAAAATACTCCTGGGAGCACGAAGATAACGACCCCCTGTCAGACAACGAAACGAGTAACTCTACAAACTACTCCGCAGGAAATGAACTCGATTTCCCCGCAAGTTACTCCATGGGGAACCCCTCCAGCTTCACCCCGTCTCATACCAAAGATCACGCAACTAGTCTCGCAGGTCACGCAAAAAGTAACGGAGGGCCTAACGTTACAAAGTCAACAAAATCTTACGGAAACGAACTTGTTAACGATTACTCCACGACCAATGGTCCCAACGTCCCCAAAAATGGCGAGAGCGCTGATGAAGCCAGAACCAATAAAAGCCAAGATCATAAAATGTTCGCCCAAAATGCAGAGGAAGGTGACAGGAGCGCTGTCACCAAACCTGTGTCATCGAGACACTGTCCTATCCATCACCACGGATTCAAGTCAGATCGACTTCAAAGCGACACAGGCAGAACAAAACATCATGAGTTTCCCGACGATGCAATATTAGAAGAGGAAGGCCCGAGGTTGATCGGTAAGAAAAAAACATGGATGTCCTAACACGAGAAAAATGTCATATAAATGTGTAGTCATTTTCGCACTAATTGGGGACACTTTTCACCCACACACACTCTAATACTACATTCAATATTCTATGCACACAAAGCAAAATTCACATGTTGATTTTTTTTGAGGGAGGAAACCGGTGAACCCGGAGAAAAACCCTCGTGACAAAGGAGAGAACAACACATCAAACAAACAAAGTACACAATATCATTTCATAAAGAAATAATACTCAAGGGAATAGCATGTAGTCTGAACACACCTCAGCAATAACCATAATGACAATGTAATGATAATCAAACAAAAAAAATTCGTTAATAATATAATATTAATATAATTAATTAATTAATTAATTAATTAATGCTAATCATAACTTGCTAATTCTTCTTGTGTTCAACAGGACTGGAAACTGTTATCTAAATTTTCTGCTTTCAAGAAAAATTCTTCGCAAAAGAGCCAGGAGGTGGAGGTGTGACAACCAAGCTTGCTGCGTCACGCACACGGTCACGCAAGACAACGGCTCCCTGCCAATCCCGAGCTTGCAACTACTATCTCTCTACACATCCATCTCCTTTGATACAAGCAAGGACAAACTTGAGTTTCGAAACCGCTATTTTCCTTTTTAAAAGTTCAAAGAAAGACAAGCCAAGTATATATGGCAGTGCGTTTCCAAGATGGCAGAGGTTTTTTTAAGGCTCGTTATTCTTTGAACTTTAAAAGTAGAACAGACGTTTTGGTGTCATTAGCTAGCACTTGTTGGTCAGCGGTCGTTCAAATGAAGTTCAAAAATGACGCATTCCAAAGCCGGGCCAAAAGACCAATTCAAGTAACTTTTTCAGAAGACTATTTGATACGTCTAATAACATCACAGCTTATATATACATGTATATATATATATATATACCAGAAGAGCAGCAGTTTCATATTCCAGTAATAAGAAGAGCTTGAGTACATTTGGTTACTCGTGGTTCCGCACTGCCGTCATTAGTTTCCGCCCCAGATCCTCACGGGTCTTGGGTCCGGGAGGATCTGGGACCGAAACTAAGGTTCCGAATTCCTCAGGTGCAGCTGCAATAAATAAAACGGAATTTGCACAGGATAAAAAATGGGACATACGGTAGCCCTAACGTATTTTCCTGATGACTTATGAGCAACTTACTTTTCTCAAAATAATTCAGCCGGTCCTAGACACGAGTTATATACGGTTTCTCAATACTACGACTAGGTAATGAGTCGTTTCGAGTCAGTGCTTTTTTCACAAAAAAAAATAAAAAATGAATTGATCCTACAAAATTCACCGGTTTCAGAAATTATAAATATACCAAGCAGTGTATCAATGAGGAAGTTGATCATCTGTACGAGCTAGAGGAGCGTGAGTTGAATGACAATGTTGATAAGTTCTCAGTCTTTTTCATTATCGCTATGGCTTGCAAGTTTCTAAATGTACTTCATCGATCAACCTTACAGACTCACTGCGATATTGAATTATTGCGGGAGTCCACTTGCAAGCAACGCGTATATGTCTACTTTTTTTTATATGAGAACGAAAATATTTTCGGTTCCTTCAACCAGCTTTAGTTTTTTTAGCTACTAACCTACTAAACTGAATATTAACCTCATTGTTATGAACTCGGAAGGTCAAGGATTCTAGCAAGATACTTTAGAAGTAAATAGTATAGGGTCACGTGACCGGTTCCCGCCATATTTCGGGTTGACAAACCTACGGTGGACGAGTAAGTTATGCAAGATAGTTTTTACGATCATCTCCTCACTAATACTGCATCAACATTAGTGCAATGACTTTAGGATCGATTTCTGGTTGTCGTTGAAAATGGCGCGAAAAAGATCACGTGATCAGGTAGTCAATTTACCAATCATCGGTATTCATTTCATAAAAGCATTTTTGGGCATTATTTATGTATAAATATATGATTTATGGCTTAGCTGGCTAAGCCTTTTCGATGAAATTATTAAATTAATATTAACAATAATAATAATAATATCAACAATAATGACTGAAATATTATGATATAATGCGCACGGTTAGACAGGAATAGGATCTCAGTTATAGGAGATATTATTTATACAAATATCAACTGTAGAACAGCTCAATTCTAAATTAAACTGGAATCAAATATAAAATTGAAATATTGTTTTGTATCTTCTACTTACGATAGACTCTGTTATGGCTTCCACAGTTGTTAGGTCTATGCGGGGAAACAATGTTTCTATATGTGGTTGTCTTACTCATCAATAGTTTATAATACAAGCTCAATTCCAGCAATACAAGCCCATGACAGTGTTAGTGCTAGCTGGTAAGCCACTCAGTGACTGGGCAAAGAATTTGGCGAGAGATCTAGGAATCAGTTCAGTCTATGATGAATGGCGAGCAAAGAAGGTTAAATTTTAATTGTTTTTAAATTGGAAAAGAAAAACGTAAAACTATTAGAATAAGTAGTATGTAATTAGCCTTTCCGAGGTTAAGTAAAAGACTGGGTCAAGTTGGCATAGCCGAGCATTGTGGGACTGTTTTGAGATTATCTTCAAAGGAAAAAGGGTCAAAATCGATCAAAACCATGGGCTATAGTCCATGCTTTTTCACCAAAAACACCCAAAATGTTGGATTTGAAAAAATTTCACGAAATGAGTTGGATGAAAAAAGGTGTGAAAAAGGGTCAAAATCGATCAAAACCATGGGCTATAGTCCATGCTTTTTCACCAAAAACACCCAAAATAATGGATTTGAAAAAATTTCACGAAATGAGTTGGATAAAAAAAGGTGCGAAAAATGGTCAAAATCGATCAAAACCATGGGCTATAGTCCATGCTTTTCCTCCTAAAAACACCAAAAATGATGAATTTTGAAAATATACACGAAACAAGTTGGATGAAAAAAGGTGTGAAAAAGGGTCAAAATCGATCAAAACCATGGGCTATAGTCCATGCTTTTTAGTCAAAATCACCAAAAATACTAAATTTGACAAAAAATTCACAAAATGAGTTGCATGAAAAAAGGTGTGAAAAAGGGTCAAAATCCATCAAAACCATGGGCTATAGTTCATGCTTTTTACTAGTCAAAATCACCAAAAATACTAAATTTGACAAAAACTTCACAAAATGAGTTGGATAAAAAAAGGTGTGAAAAAGGGTCAAAATCGAACAAAACCATGGGCTATAGTCCATGCTTTTTAGTCAAAATCACCAAAAATACTAAATTTGACAAAAATTTCACAAAATGAGTTGGATGAAAAAAGGTGTGAAAAAGGATCAAAATCGATCAAAACCATGAGCTATAGTCCATGCTTTTTCACCGCAAACACCCAAAATGATGAATTTGAAAAAAAAATACGCAAAATGAGTTGCATGAAAAAAGGTGTAAAAAAGGTTCAAAATCGATCAAACCAATGGGCTATAGTCCATGCTTTTTAGTCAAAATCACCAAAAATACTAAATTTGACAAAAATTTCACAAAATGAGTTCGATAAAAAAAGGTGTGAAAAAGGGTCAAAATCGATCAAAACCATGGGCCATAGTCCATGCTTTTTAGTCAAAATCACCAAAAATACTAAATTTGACAAAAATTTCAAAACATGAGTTGCATGAAAAAAGGTGTGAAAAAGGGTCAAAATCGATCAAACCAATGGGCTATAGTCCATGCTTTTTAGTCAAAATCACCAAAAATACTAAATTTGACAAAAATTTCACAAAATGAGTTCGATAAAAAAAGGTGTGAAAAAGGGTCAAAATCGATCAAAACCATGGGCCATAGTCCATGCTTTTTAGTCAAAATCACCAAAAATACTAAATTTGACAAAAATTTCAAAACATGAGTTGCATGAAAAAAGGTGTGAAAAAGGGTCAAAATCGAACAAAACCATGGGCTATAGTCCATGCTTTTTAGTCAAAATCACCAAAAATACTAAATTTGACAAAAATTTCACAAAATGAGTTGCATGAAAAAAGGTGTGAAAAAGGGTCAAGATCGATCAAAACCATGGGCTATAGTCCATGCTTTTTACTAGTCAAAATCACCAAAAATACTAAATTTGACAAAAACTTCACAAAATGAGTTGGATAAAAAAAGGTGTGAAAAAGGGTCAAAATCGAACAAAACCATGGGCTATAGTCCATGCTTTTTAGTCAAAATCACCAAAAATACTAAATTTGACAAAAAATTCACAAAATGAGTTGCATGAAAAAAGGTGTGAAAAAGGGTCAAAATCCATCAAAACCATGGGCTATAGTTCATGCTTTTTACTAGTCAAAATCACCAAAAATACTAAATTTGACAAAAACTTCACAAAATGAGTTGGATAAAAAAAGGTGTGAAAAAGGGTCAAAATCGAACAAAACCATGGGCTATAGTCCATGCTTTTTAGTCAAAATCACCAAAAATACTAAATTTGACAAAAATTTCACAAAATGAGTTGGATGAAAAAAGGTGTGAAAAAGGATCAAAATCGATCAAAACCATGAGCTATAGTCCATGCTTTTTCACCGCAAACACCCAAAATGATGAATTTGAAAAAAAAATACGCAAAATGAGTTGCATGAAAAAAGGTGTAAAAAAGGTTCAAAATCGATCAAACCAATGGGCTATAGTCCATGCTTTTTAGTCAAAATCACCAAAAATACTAAATTTGACAAAAATTTCACAAAATGAGTTCGATAAAAAAAGGTGTGAAAAAGGGTCAAAATCGATCAAAACCATGGGCCATAGTCCATGCTTTTTAGTCAAAATCACCAAAAATACTAAATTTGACAAAAATTTCAAAAAATGAGTTGCATGAAAAAAGGTGTGAAAAAGGGTCAAAATCGAACAAAACCATGGGCTATAGTCCATGCTTTTTAGTGAAAATCACCAAAAATACTAAATTTGACAAAAATTTCACAAAATGAGTTGCATGAAAAAAGGTGTGAAAAAGGGTCAAAATCGATCAAAACCATGGGCTATAGTCCATGCTTTTTACTAGTCAAAATCACCAAAAATACTAAATTTGACAAAAACTTCACAAAATGAGTTGGATAAAAAAAGGTGTGAAAAAGGGTCAAAATCGAACAAAACCATGGGCTATAGTCCATGCTTTTTAGTCAAAATCACCAAAAATACTAAATTTGACAAAAATTTCACATAATGAGTTGGATAAAAAAAGGTGTGAAAAAGGGTCAAAATCGATCAAAACCATGGGCTATAGTCCATGCTTTTCCTCCTAAAAACACAAAAAATGATGAATTTTGAAAATATACACGAAATAAGTTGGATGAAAAAAGGTGTGAAAAAGGGTCAAAATCGATCAAAACCATGGGCTATAGTCCATGCTTTTTACTAGTCAAAATCACCAAAAATACTAAATTTGACAAAAACTTCACAAAATGAGTTGGATAAAAAAAGGTGTGAAAAAGGGTCAAAATCGATCAAAACCATGGGCTATAGTCCATGCTTTTTAGTCAAAATCACCAAAAATACTAAATTTGACAAAAATTTCACAAAATGAGTTGCATGAAAAAGGTGTGAAAAAGGGTCAAAATCGATCAAAACCATGGGCTATAGTCCATGCTTTTTACTAGTCAAAATCACCAAAAATACTAAATTTGACAAAAACTTCACAAAATGAGTTGGATAAAAAAAGGTGTGAAAAAGGGTTAAAATCGAACAAAACCATGGGCTATAGTCCATGCTTTTTAGTCAAAATCACCAAAAATACTAAATTTGACAAAAATTTCACAAAATGAGTTGGATAAAAAAAGGTGTGAAAAAGGGTCAAAATCGATCAAAACCATGGGCTATAGTCCATGCTTTTCCTCCTAAAAACACAAAAAATGATGAATTTTGAAAATATACACGAAATAAGTTGGATGAAAAAAGGTGTGAAAAAGGGTCAAAATCGATCAAAACCATGGGCTATAGTCCATGCTTTTTAGTCAAAATCACCAAAAATACTAAATTTGACAAAAATTTCACAAAATGAGTTGGATAAAAAAAGGTGTGAAAAAGGGTCAAAATCGATCAAAACCATGGGCTATAGTCCATGCTTTTCCTCCTAAAAACACAAAAAATGATGAATTTTGAAAATATACACGAAATAAGTTGGATGAAAAAAGGTGTGAAAAAGGGTCAAAATCGATCAAAACCATGGGCTATAGTCCATGATTTTTAGTCAAAATCACCAAAAATACTAAATTTGACAAAAATTTCACAAAATGAGTTGGATGAAAAAAGGTGTGAAAAAGGATCAAAATCGATCAAAACCATGAGCTATAGTCCATGCTTTTTCACCGCAAACACCCAAAATGATGAATTTGAAAAAAAAAAATACCCAAAATGAGTTGCATGAAAAAAGGTGTGAAAAAGGGTCAAAATCGATCAAAACCATGGGCTATAGTCCATGCTTTTTAGTCAAAATCACCAAAAATACTAAATTTGACAAAAATTTCACAAAATGAGTTGCATGAAAAAAGGTGTGAAAAAGGGTCAAAATCCATCAAAACCATGGGCTATAGTCCATGCTTTTTACTAGTCAAAATCACCAAAAATACTAAATTTGACAAAAACTTCACAAAATGAGTTGGATAAAAAAAGGTGTGAAAAAGGGTCAAAATCGAACAAAACCATGGGCTATAGTCCATGCTTTTTAGTCAAAATCACCAAAAATACTAAATTTGACAAAAATTTCACACAATGAGTTGGATAAAAAAAGGTGTGAAAAAGGGTCAAAATCGATCAAAACCATGGGCTATAGTCCATGCTTTTCCTCCTAAAAACACAAAAAATGATGAATTTTGAAAATATACACGAAATAAGTTGGATGAAAAAAGGTGTGAAAAAGGGTCAAAATCGATCAAAACCATGGGCTATAGTCCATGATTTTTAGTCAAAATCACCAAAAATACTAAATTTGACAAAAATTTCACAAAATGAGTTGGATGAAAAAAGGTGTGAAAAAGGATCAAAATCGATCAAAACCATGAGCTATAGTCCATGCTTTTTCACCGCAAACACCCAAAATGATGAATTTGAAAAAAAAATACGGAAAATGAGTTGCATGAAAAAAGGTGTAAAAAAGGTTCAAAATCGATCAAACCAATGGGCTATAGTCCATGCTTTTTAGTCAAAATCACCAAAAATACTAAATTTGACAAAAATTTCACAAAATGAGTTGGATAAAAAAAAGTGTGAAAAAGGGTCAAAATCGATCAAAACCATGGGCTATAGTCCATGGTTTTTAGTCAAAATCCCCAAAAATACTAAATTTGTCAAAAATTTCACACAATGAGTTGGATAAAAAAAGGTGTGAAAAAGGGTCAAAATCGATCAAAACCATGGGCTATAGTCCATGCTTTTCCTCCTAAAAACACAAAAATGATGAATTTTGAAAATATACACGAAATAAGTTGGATGAAAAAAGGTGTGAAAAAGGGTCAAAATCGATCAAAACCATGGGCTATAGTCCATGCTTTTTCACCAAAAACACCTAAAAATGATGGATTTGAAAAAATTACACGAAATAAGTTGAATGAAAAAAAGGGTGAAAAAGGGTCAAAATCGATCAAAACAATGGGCTATTGCCCATGCTTTTTCAAAAAAAACACAAAATGATGGATTTGAAAAAACTACACGAAACGAGTTGCGAGAAAAAAGGTGTGAAAAAGGATCAAAATCCATCAAAACCATGGGCTATAGTCCATGCTTTTTAGTCAAAATCACCAAAAATACTAAATTTGACAAAAATTTCACAAAATGAGTTGGATAAAAAAAGGTGTGAAAAAGGATCAAAATCGATCAAAACCATGGGCTATAGTCCATGCTTTTTAGTCAAAATCACCAAAAATACTAAATTTGACAAAAATTTCACAAAATGAGTTGGATGAAAAAAGGTGTGAAAAAGGATCAAAATCGATCAAAACCATGAGCTATAGTCCATGCTTTTTCACCGCAAACACCCAAAATGATGAATTTGAAAAAAAAATACGGAAAATGAGTTGCATGAAAAAAGGTGTAAAAAAGGTTCAAAATCGATCAAACCAATGGGCTATAGTCCATGCTTTTTAGTGAAAATCACCAAAAATACTAAATTTGACAAAAATTTCACAAAATGAGTTGCATAAAAAAAGGTGTGAAAAAGGGTCAAAATCGATCAAAACCATGGGCTATAGTCCATGCTTTTTAGTCAAAATCACCAAAAATACTAAATTTGACAAAAATTTCACAAAATGAGTTGGATGAAAAAAGGTGTGAAAAAGGGTCAAAATCGATCAAAACCATGGGCTATAGTCCCATGCTTTTTAGTCAAAATCACCAAAAATACTAAATTTGACAAAAATTTCACAAAATGAGTTGGATGAAAAAAGGTGTGAAAAAGGATCAAAATCGATCAAAACCATGAGCTATAGTCCATGCTTTTTCACCGCAAACACCCAAAATGATGAATTTGAAAAAAAAATACGGAAAATGAGTTGCATGAAAAAAGGTGTAAAAAAGGTTCAAAATCGATCAAACCAATGGGCTATAGTCCATGCTTTTTAGTGAAAATCACCAAAAATACTAAATTTGACAAAAATTTCACAAAATGAGTTGCATAAAAAAAGGTGTGAAAAAGGGTCAAAATCGATCAAAACCATGGGCTATAGTCCATGCTTTTTAGTCAAAATCACCAAAAATACTAAATTTGACAAAAATTTCACATAATGAGTTGGATAAAAAAAGGTGTGAAAAAGGGTCAAAATCGATCAAAACCATGGGCTATAGTCCATGCTTTTCCTCCTAAAAACACAAAAAATGATGAATTTTGAAAATATACACGAAATAAGTTGGATGAAAAAAGGTGTGAAAAAGGGTCAAAATCGATCAAAACCATGGGCTATAGTCCATGATTTTTAGTCAAAATCACCAAAAATACTAAATTTGACAAAAATTTCACAAAATGAGTTGGATGAAAAAAGGTGTGAAAAAGGATCAAAATCGATCAAAACCATGAGCTATAGTCCATGCTTTTTCACCGCAAACACCCAAAATGATGAATTTGAAAAAAAAAATATGCAAAATGAGTTGCATGAAAAAAGGTGTAAAAAAGGGTTCAAAATCGATCAAACCAATAGGCTATAGTCCATGCTTTTTAGTGAAAATCACCAAAAATACTAAATTTGACAAAAATTTCACACAATGAGTTGGATAAAAAAAGGT